>JAJJMC010029152.1:3565867-3604086 GCA_023531435.1 Papaver californicum
AACCCAACCGTAATATGAAGAACAAATTAGTTACGGTTGGGTTTGGTTGAAAACCCAACCGTAAATCTGGGCAAAAATGGTGTTCTTGGTGTTACAGTTGGGTTCGATATGAAACCCAACCGTAAGTTTCTCTGAACAACAAAAAATCAATCTTTCAAATCGTGATTTCATCAAATTAGTTAGTGTAATTTAGTTTTATCCGGATTGTCATCACTACTACTTTCTATACATTTATTAGTATTCTTCATCACGAAATTGGGAGTTTAATCGGCGATAAAATTTTGATTCGATTGAGCAATTTGATTAAAATGGAGAAGGAGAAGATATGGAGGAGATGAAAATTTTTAATTAAAGGATAAATTTGACTTTTTTTTATTGGATAAAGGGTAAAATGGACATTTAACTTTACCCCTAGGACATTTAAATTAGGTCACCTCGGCTCAACTGGGAGCCCCTCTATTGATATGGGAGCCCCTATATCAGCCTTCTATTGCATATACAATGAATTATAAAGAAAGCTTTTATACATGACCATGCATACAAAAGGAATTCTTATATCAAACCGTTGCACATATATCAAATTATGATGAATATAAAACCACACCGTCATTTGTGAAAAAGGCACTATCCCACGCTAAACTTTTCCGCAAACTACACTTGCCATTTTTTCTGTATCTTCCTCATGCTTGTTGTTTCTTTGTGATCTATTAGTCTCGGGTTATCTTCATCATACCTTGTATTAGGATCCCCAATCTCCGGCAAATCAAAGCAATCATCCTGGCCCCCCCCCCCCCCCCCTTTCCTCAGCATCTCCAAGCACAAACAAATCAAAACAATCATCCTCAATTTGAATTTCTGCTCCAAACCCTGTCACAATTTAAGACTATATAAGCTCAAATTTTGTAGCTGAACGAACAATATAATTTGATAATAACCTAATAATCAAATTGACAAAATAAGGAATTGTATTAACATTATAGTTACAAAACAAATAATGAAACAAAAAAATAAAAGTAACAATAATCAATCAATCATGTTCAAAGTAATTACTCTGATCCCACCACCTTCGATAAGGAAACACTAAAAGCTGAGGTGAGTGGGGGTTGTTTAAAATTAAAAAAACTTGCTGAAACTGACAAAAATGATACTATTTTTTTTTTGTTTTACAACTTTTTCTTTTTTATACATGATACCATTTGAATACCATTTCCAATCAATTCTGGATTAGCAGATTCAATGGCAAAACCATATGATCTACTCTACACCAGTACCTGTAAATTTGGAACCAATTCAGACAAAATGAACTGATGTAATACATGTAACATACCCCAATAAAGACAATTGTATCTAACTTGGTTCAAAACTAAAACTACTTCTCTAGTTTGTCCTGAACTAAAAATAATACTATAACAATTACTTCAGGATTTTGATAAATGTATGTCTGGGTTAGATTAACATTTTGTCATCATCATTCTTCATTGCCAACACCATCTTTAGTCATTTAATAACTTGCGCCAGCAATGACGACCCCCCTACCAACCAATCCAACTCCATATGCTTTTTCTTCACTATGTTGGTCAAAAAGACTAAAAACCTTTAACTAAAAAATTATACATGAAAATCCATATTTGTAGTAAGCAAATACATCAATAGGTCGATAAACCGAATTAAAACAAAAAATACAGAAAAGGGTTAGGGTTTTTTCAATAGATATAATTAGAAAAGAAATATATAAAAGGGTTAGGGTTTATTGTTTCAGATAAACAAAGATACATAAAAGGAAAACAGGGAAAAAAGAGGGATTAGGTCCAGGGTTTACCGATGGAGTATTGTATTTGGTTATTAATCCTTTAAAGAAAAAATCATACCTGTAAAATAAAATCAAAACACGTTACAACAAAAATCAACAATTAACACAAAAAAAAATCACGGTTCATGGATTTTCATTCTAAATAAACTAATCACGGTTTTTGGTAAGCAAGGCTTTATATGTTAAATCGTACTAAATATTTGAGAAAAATCTAATTTAGGTTAATACAAAGATTTTTTCACCATACGAAATATCAAAGCAAAATCACCAACGTTATTTTTACCATGTAAACTATTTTAGGTATTGACTTAATAACCGCAAATATCTATCCAATATTTAAATATTGACTTAAACAAATAGTGAAACTATGGGATCTTCCGTGAAACAAAATATGTAAAGATTTATTTGGCCCTAAATTAAATTGAAAGTTACTAATTTAGAGTTTTTTTTCCACATAACTAAATTATAAATATTAAAACGTCATTCATATATTATTTTTGGTACTTTTGGACAAAACAAAAATTTGTGGTTCCGATGCACACAAAAATTTTAACGGCAAAGATTTTAGAAAAAACATGTAAACCAGGTGTAAAAATAACAAATGAATTCTCAGCCGTCCAAAACCACAGCTTGACCATCCAACGGCAAGACATAACAAAAAATGAGGGTCGTCCATCGAGTGTATATCGACCACCCACCCAATCCGCACCATACATTCCCTCATCAATGCACAATACATCACCGAATTCCATCTAACATACATAAATATCTTCGCTCTAAACCAATGAGAATCCGCAGTTATTCTAACCAGCCAATGGGGGGGGGGGTAAGCTCCACCAGTGCTACTTTTATTTTAGAGTGAGGGATGGTATTGAGTATTTAGGTTGTTGATTCTCTCGAGTAGAATCTGGAGCTTTAAGTTTTGATTTGTTTTGATTGAGGAAAGGGAGAGTCTGAAATAATATCAGTCTTAAGGCAAAATTTTTAGGTTGTTGAATAAATTTAAAATCAATTTTTTTTTTTCAATTTGTTTCAATCTTCTTCGAGATTTCTATTAAGAGAGCTAGTTTTTGTGGGTTTCTCATAGATTAAGTGGGTTGCTTCTTGGTTTATCTCTGGTTGTTGATGCAGAGAGTTTTCATCTCGTACAAGTAAGTGTTTAATCATTTCATTTGTCTTTCTAACTGGTTTAGTTGAGTGGTTGGATGTATGTTTCACATACGAATTCGAGTATCATTGATTGATCTTGGTTTTATAATCCAATGATGATCTGTTTTATTTTTCTGTTTTTTGTTTCTTCGTGGGTTATCTCTTCCTCTTTGCGTTTTGGTTTTTCAGTTGTCTTTAATTTTATTCCTTTTGGTTGTTCTTTCTTAGTTCTTATCCAATTGGATCCTTGTTGTGCTATTTTCTTTTCTTCTTATCTCTTCCTTATTCTCATTCTTGGCATCTTTTTGAGTTTGGCCATGCCTATGAATACTTTTTTAGATTTCAAGGCTTTCACCTTATCCTACCTAACTTTGATTTTCTATCAATGGTAATATATCAATATAGTTGGTATCATATTGGTCTGGGAATAAAAAGTTTCAAGTATAAATATCAGTTACACACTAAATGTAATCACAAAGCTCTAATCATGCATGTGGCTTCTCCCTCTACTTCTATAAAAAACTCATTTGGAAACCTAGATAACTCTTCTGATACTATTGATAATTTAGCTATTCACATGAAGAATAATATGAATATGGAAAGTTCTATTGAACCGATAGTATTTTTAGAAAAGCACATGGTGTTAGAAAGAGAGAAAGAGATTACAACTTAAGTATGTTAGGCATAATTTGTAGTCCATTTACTATTTATACTAGCAGAGTGAAGAAACTAATAAGAGATTCTTGGCTAATGTTTAGAGAGGTTGGTATTAAGAAGTTTGGAGCAAGATTAAATGTCCACATTTATAAGTTTGGGTCAGAAATTGATATAATGAGAATAAAATATGATGGGCCTTGGCTGTTGGATAGATATCTGGTGGTGTTGATTAAAATTCCAAGTTTAGGTTTTCCATTTGGTGCTTCTATTAATATGGATTATGAGATGTTTATTGTGTTTCTGAGTAGAATCCCTAACCAGTTTTTGACTCCTGAAGCTTATATAGTTATGGCATATGTAGTGAGTGAACAATGTGGTTCTAATGAGCCTATGGGGTTATCTCATAATCATAAGACTGTTAAAATATTGATTAAAATAAATATTACAGGTTCACTTCCCAGACGTGTTCTAGTGAAGACTCAAGATGAATAAGCTTGGGTCTCAATAAATTATAATTTCATGCCTTGGAGAATTTCTAGGATATGTAGAGTTTTAGATCATGGAGCTGATCTATGTGTTGAAGGGGAGGTGGTGGTGGTAAATGATACTTCCATGGAAAATTAAGAAATAATTGAGGTTTCAGATGTTCTTGGTCATGTGGGTCATAGTGGTCATGTTGACATGAGCAACCATGGGGTAAGCAAAGCTCAATTAACTGAAATGGAACTAGAGATGGCAAGAGACTCAATAAAAGGAATAAATGATGTAAGGATGGAACCTGTGAGAGGATATATAGGGAATCAGATCATTGATGGGATGGATAAAGATGTTGTAGAGAAGACTAATGGAGAGAAAGAAGTTGTTGGTGAGCTAACTCTAATAGATAATTAAATAGTAAGGGATGCTACTAGATTAGAAGAGGATAACATAATGGTTGCTGAAAGAATTAAAGGGAAAGAAAAAGTCTCTGAAGTTTCTTTTGGAAAGGATATCACTAATGGGACTTTAGTGATAAGGGAGGGAGGTCAAGTTGTGAATATTTTTGAATCTCTTAAGAGGCTAGATGAAGCTAAAGAGTATCAGATCAAAGCAGGGACTCTACTAGGCTTTTTTGTAAATGTGATAGACCCAGAGAAAGTTAATGAAGCGAACCTGAAAGGAAAAGGAAGAATTACAAAAGGAAAGAGGAAGTGGCTGATGAAAATGTTAAGAAAATGAAGGTGGCACCGAATTCTGTGTTAACTGGTGAGATCTTGTCTAGGAAAAAAAATTAAAAATGATTTTCATTCTATTTCCTTTGTTGATAACCTGACTTTTTTTATCCGTGATCTGTCTCTTAATTGTTTCTATTCTATTCCTTCTTTGCTTTGCTGTGGTGAAGGTGAAACCAACATAATTCTGGCTAATCCTCAAATGATTAGCATTCCAGTTCAACATCAAGATGACCCTTTTGATATTTTCAATGAATATATCATTGATACTACAGCTATTCCATGTCTAAATCATTTTGTTGAACCAAGTAATGAGATAATTCTCTCTGCACACATCAACAATCAGGTACAATTTCTGATAAACCTCATATTTCTGATTACAATCTGCAAAAATAAGAGTACAGTTATTTATAATGTTAATGAGCATAATCATGGAAAAATATACTTTAGTGATCTTAGGTATGAGGAAAAATGGATAGATCATGAGATAGATATAGGGGTGATGTTGTATGAGCACAAGGTTATGGGTATAAATATGTATTCTATTGATATTAATGTGTTAAATATGCATAAATTTGAATGGTACAAAAAATGTTTTCAATTTGGAAACATGAAAATTATGTCATAGAACTATCAAGGGTGTGGGAAAAAATATCTTATGGAGCACTTTAAGAATTTAGTCAAGTTTGTTCAACCGGATATAATCTTCATCAGTGAAACTAAGCAATATAGGTCTAATGTGGTGAGTCTGTTTAGTTCGACTAATTATGATAGTATGCAAGTCATGGATCCTATAGGAAAGTCAGGTGGAGTTACCTTATCTTGGGTGGATACAGTTAAATTAGATATAATTCAGGCCTCTAGTTTCGTCATAAATGTGGGCATAACTGATCATATAACTAAAAAGGAATGGGTTCTTAACTGTCTTTATGGAAATCCTCAACTATCTAAAATATATGTCTTCAGTTATTACTCGTCCCTAGATGATAATTGGAAACCTAAATTTTACATTTAATTTGGAAAAAACTAGGAGAACAAGAAGAATGAATAATATGGAAATAGAAAGATTGATTGAGACAGTTAATCAGGCTGGGTTATTGATATGGGTTTATATGGTTATCCGTTTACTTAGTCGAATCACAGGATGATACATAATTAATTGAAAAAAGACTAGATAGAAGCTTAGCTAACAAGGATTGGTTAGATTTATTCTCTGAAGCTAGAGTGGTTCATTTAAGTGCAATAGCTTCGGATCATAGTCCGATTATTCTAATTACTAAACATGTTATGCATGATGGGGCTAAGCCATCCAAGTGTTTTGGAACCTGGTTAGAAACTGGGTCATGTATTGATGTTATAAATGATTTTTGGCTAACTCATCATGAAGGATCTCTTGCTTTCAAAGTTGTTAAAAAACTGTCTGTTGCTAAGAAAAATATAGGATTGTGGAATAAAACTCAGTTTCGTAAAATCAATTTAAGACTGGAGAAAGCTAAAAATGATCTAGAATGTGCCAGTAATGATTTGTCTCTTAAAAATAAATCTGAAACTTTAAAATTTCTTAGTTTAGAAGTTGAAAAATGGTATGGTATAATTGAGTCTTTTCTGAAAATTAAAAGTGGTGATAAATTATTGAACTTAGGTGATAAAAATATGGGTTATTTTCATGGTCTAGTGAAAACCAGAACTATTAGGAATTCGATTAGAGCTATCAAGGATGGTAACAATACATGGGTTGAAGGTAGAGCCAAAATTAATGAAGTTCTTTTCAAGCACTTCTCTAATATGGCTACCACTACTAAACCAATTGTGAGTGATGAATTAATTTGAATATCCCTTGTATGGTGACTGATGAGGACAACTGTATCCTTATGCAGACACCAGGGTATAATGATATTAAGGATATTGTGTTTCAAATGACTCCTCATTCTTCTCCGGGTCCGGATGGATTCCCAGCTGTCTTTTTTCAAAAAAACTGGGATCTGGTGTCTACAGATATTGTGAATATGGTCCAAGGATTTTTCAGTTCAGGCTATCTTCTTAAAGAATTGAACAACAATTTTATCTCCCTTATCCCTAAAACCAAATTTCCTGAAGAAGCCTGTCACTTCAGACCAATAAGCTTATGCAACACTACTTATAAGATTTATCCAAATTACTTGCTAATAGAATGAAACCTCTTCTAGATAAACTTATTTCTCCATTTCAGTCAGCCTAGGTCCCAAACAGACAAATTTCAGAGAATACATGTGTGGTCCATGAATCAATTCATACTATGAAAAATAAAAAAAGTAAAAAAGGTTTTATGGGTTTAAAGATAGACATGTCTAAGGCGTTTGATAGGGTGGAATGAAATTTTTTATTAGCAGTCCTTAAAAAAATAGTGTTTGGGGATAAATGGTGCAATCTGATAAAACAATACATAGAAGCTACTAGCACAACGGTTCTTCTTAATGGGTCTCCTGGTAAACATTTTTTTTCTACTAGAAGAATCAGGCAAGGAGATCCTCTATCTCCTTACCTGTTCATTATGCGCATGGAAGATCTTTCTACTACCTTATGGATGCTCAATAAAAAAGGTGTATCCATGGCATCAAAGTTACTAAGAAGGCTCCACCTCTAAATCATTTGTTGTTTGCAAATGATTGCATGATCTTTGGTAATTCTGATTTGATAGAAAGTAAAAATATTCTCAATATGTTCACTAATTTAGTGAAGGGTCTGGTCAACTTACAAACTTTCAAAAATCTGGAATCTTTTTTAGCAGTAAAGCCCCTAATAAATTTGAAAGAATCATAATCAAAATCCTAAAAGTTCAAAAAATTAGGATGGATGATAAATATCTAGGTGCGCCTTTGTTCGCTAACACATCTAAAATTGCTTGCTTTTCTCCGATTCTAGAAAATATCAAATAGATTAAAATGATGGAAAAGTAGAAACCTGTTGGTTGCGGTTAGAAGAGTTCTAGCCAAATATGTCGTTGAAACAATTCCCAACTATCAAATGAACTACTTTTGTTTACATGTTCATACCTTGAACAAAATCTCTGCTCCTCAAAGAGATTTTTTTTTTTGGGGAATGGAAGGCAAATCTAGAGGCCTTTACTTGAAGGCTTGGGATCCTATTTATAAAAAAAACATTAAAAGGTGGCTTAGGTTTTAGAAAAATCAAAGTTATGAATAAAACTATGATAACCAAGTTCCTAAATCCCTTTCGGGTGCTATCTGTAAACTTAAATACTTTCTAAATGGTGATATTCTTGATCACAACTTCAAAGTTAAAACCTTTGACTCATGGTTATGGAAATGAATAACCAAAAGCTTTAAGCATCTTTGGAAAAATTCTTTTTGGGAAGTAAATAATGGAAAGGATATTGATATCCGAATCCATAATGGGCTTCCAGTCTTGTCCAAACTCTTGACTCTTTTCAAGAGAAAGGATTTAATAAGGTCTATGACCTGTTCAATGATGATTCAAATGAATGGGATAAGAACAAACTTAACAGGTGTTATGATGATGAGACTATTCAAAGAAAAAATTAAAAATCAGGATGGACGTAGACAAAAAGGATAGATTGAGGTGGAGACTATCATAGAAAAATAAAATTTCTGTTAAGTCTCTATATAACCAGATTACTATGGATAGGGAACAAATGCCAACTGCTAGTGGAATTAGGCCTGTTACTTGGAAGAAAATGTGAAACATGGAGGTTATGTCTTGACTTAAGGTGTTTCTGTAGAAGCGCATGCATGATATTCTCCCTGTGGGAGAGAGAATTTGTAAAATCTTGTCTAATATTAGTACCACCTTTGTTCTGTGCAGCAGTCCAATGGAAAGTCTTGATCATCTTTTCTTGAATTATGAATTTATTAAAAATATCTAGAAACACTTGCCTTACAATACTAATAGAATGGAAAATAATAGTAACAACTTGAATAAATGGTTTCAAACTTGGTTTAAGAAAAAAAAAGATCATGTCATGATGATATTAGTTGGGAAATATTTGTGTTATTACTATGTGGTTTGTTTGGAAATCCAGGTGTGAAGGAGTGTTCAATGGCAGTAAACCAAATCATAAGTATACATCATTTTAGATTATAAGTCACATTTTGGCTACTAAGAAGTTGGATGTAGGGAAGAAGTCTGGTATTGAAGAAAAAAAACAAGGAAAAACATATTTTGCAGTGTTCAATAACAAATTTGAGTCTAACCATTACATAATTATGTGTGTTACATATTCCAAAGAAAAGTTCATAGGAGCAAGGTGCATCAGTGCACCACAAGGAATAGACAGCAAAGACACAAAGAAGACCTTGATTATTGTAATGCAGTGGTTAACAGACATAAAATGTGAGATTGTCACTGTATCTTGGAAGGTTGGAGGGTCCTATGGTGACTCTATTCAGTTAAAAGGAAATGTTAAAATGAACAACTACGTCCTTGATAAGGAATTCAGTAGATTTTTTTGGTATTTTAAATCGTTTGAAGTTAATATATGTATTACAATACAAGTGAATGTTGTTTTAATAGGGACGAGACTTAGGGTGCTTTTTGGAAAAGATTGGTCTTAGTCAGATAGAGAAGAGAGAAACATGACGAACCGACTTGATGTTTTAGAAAGATTAGATAAATATTCTAAGGAAAAAACAAGTTCTTCATATAGTTTCTCTCAAGAAGATGAAGACTATAATAATAACTCAAATAGAGAAGACATGGACATGGATATTGGCTCAAGCAGTGGAAGATTGGAAGGTTATGATCATGGAGCTTTTAATAATGTCACTACGTATAGTGGAGACGGAAGAAACATACCTGATCTTAGGGGAATGGAATAGTAGGGTAGCGAAGCCAGAAGTACCTTAAATGATGTCACAAAAATGGGATTTTTCAATAATTCACCATATGAAAAAGGGAATATGAGTCGAGTGTCTAGAGATGTGAATTATCTGGATACCACCAATGTATCAATGAGGTATGATCCTCAAGATAATAGCCAATTTGGGCATGTACCAGTTATGTATGACTCTTTTGTTAATGATAATTAAGTTCTTCTTTGCAAAAAAAAAAAAGGAAACTAAAGCTTTGGGAATTGAACTTTGTTAAGCTTTTAACATAACACCGAAAAAAATACCAAATTATTTATGGGTCATGTTAACTTGTATCCCCATATACAAGTTAGGGATTATTAAAACAATTATTTCCTTACATTGGACTTTATATTCCTTTTAGATACTTTAAATATCTTGAAAATTTAAATTTCTGTAATCTAGAAAGTATCCCTTTTAATAATACCATTATCCTTATATATTCCTTCTTTAGTAGGATTGGAGGACTTGGCAATAATAGCAATATTCCTCAAATATCTTCCCCAAAAGTTTTTTATTATATTATCTGTTCTTCCCGGCATAAAAAATACAAACATAAACCATCTTCGTTCATGTAAATATTTTTTTATTGATAAATTTTCAATGAACTCTTTGTATATACACAATTTTATAGTAGAAACATAGAAAAGGAAATAAATGAAAACCAATAAAAATCAAGAAATTTACTTGTTGCCCAAAATTTAATTATATTCTCTTTTTGACTAACTCTTCGGGATTAGTTGACTTTTTTCAAGTCATGGCGTCAAATGATTCACCCACCTTAATCCACAACTCTTCCCATTTCTATACAAAAAAAAATGAACAAAATAAAGTATGCACAAGAATTTTTGTTGTCGTGAAGACCATGGCCCCACTATTATAAGAATTTTTGTTGACGCATTCATTTTTCTAAAAACTCTAAGGGTAATAATAGAAATTTATGTTTATTTATTATAATAAATTTATTTTAAATAAAATATACTATTTTCAACACACTATTATAAAATCAATACAAGAAAATAATTGTCTACTAATCCCTAACTTGTATATGGGGATACAAGTTAACAAGATCCATAATAATAATATTAATATTATTACTACGATTTCCTAACTTTCCTAATATCATATACCAACAAAACTATTACCGATAAAAATTACATAATAAGGGATAAAACACCAAGATGACCAAACTTAGTAGACAAAAACTCAGTGATAAGTTGGAATCCATAACAACTTCATATCCAATAAATTTGATACAAAAACCCCAAATATTTTAAAATATGTAAAAACCATCAATTTAATTTTTTTTTAAAAATACCCAGGTCCCCTTCTTCTTCTTCTTTCCCGTATGAGAGACTTATCCTTCTCTTTCTATTTCTTTCACACCACCACCACCGCCGGTAGCATCTCCTCCTCCTTATCCTCCTCCCGCACCACGAATATCTTGATCCTCCACCAAAACTGTCTCCTTGTCTTCTTACCCCACCACCAACAACGCCTCTGTATCCACCTTCCCGACTAACATTTTCTTCTCTTTCTCCCACACCACCACCACACCTACTACCAATTCTAGATCTGCCAACAACAACACATCTGCGTTCTATTATCCTCTACAACCACCACCAGCATATTAGATCCGCCACCAACATGACCTCTTCCTCCTCTATAACCACTACCATCACCCCCATATTCGTCCCCAACAACACCTCGGTCTCCTTCTTTCATACTCGACAACCACCACCAGCACCTATTTAGGATGTATCTTCACCAGAAAATGATAATACATCATCATCGTCGTAATCAATGTTGTGTTGGTAAAGTAACAGGTTTATGTTGAAGCCAAATTTGGTTTCAACAAATTTTGACAAAATTAAACAACTCTGAAACCGATGTTTTTGTTGGTGAAACAGTAAGTTTATGTTGAAACTAAATTTTGTTTCAACTAATTTTTCCTGTTTTTTATCATTAAACCAATGTTTTGACAGTTTAAACAGTAAGTTTATATTGAAACCAAATTTGGTTTCAACTGATTTTTGCCTAGTTTTTGTCGTTGAAAACCAATGTTGTTGGTGATTTGGTAAGATTGCAATTTTATGTTGAAACCGGGTTTGGTTTCAATTATTGAAAAAATTAAAACGACATTGAAACCAATATTTTGTTGCAAATGAAGTGTGGATAGAAAATTGAAGTCCAAGAAGCCTGGGATTTTATGCAAGATCCATATGAAAAAAGCCTTCGATAATATAAACTGGCAAGCTCTATTTTGTATCATGCAGAAAATTGATTTTGGATTCAAATGGATTTCCTGGATACAATGGTGTGTCACTTCATCACATCGATCAGTCCTAGTGAATGGTGGGTATACTGAGAGGTTCAAACCTTCCAAGAGGTTGAGGTCGAACGATTCTTTTTTACCATATTTATTTCTTTTAGTGGTGGAGATTCTCTCCAAGTTAATGAATGATGCAGTAGAAAAGAAATAAATAAATGGTTTCTAGGTTTCTGAAATGGGAACTATGATATCTCATCAGCAGTTTGCAGATGATACCCTTATTTTCGCTGATGCTAATGCATATGAAGTGACTAGAATGTTTATCATTATTTTTATCTTTGAAGAATTTAATGGAATGAAGTTAAATTAGAAAAGAGTACAATGGCCAGTATTGTTGTTGATGATGTTATTGAAGTGTTATCCAGAGATTTAGGTTACAAACACAAAATTTTCCAATAAAATACTTGAGGCTTCCAATTGGTTTTAGCTCTAGAAATACTTCAATTTGGGATTCTGCGTTGGAGAGAATGCAGGCGAAGTTGGCTTCTTAGAAGAAGAATTTCATGAATAAGGTTGGAGGTGGTTCTCATAAAGAGTATCTTTCTAGCTTACCATAATATATTATCTTTCTATCTTTCACTTACCTGTTAGTGTAGAAAAGAAAATGATAAGGCTGATGCATAATTTTTTTGGGGTGGTCTAGGTGTTAAGAGCTTGATGATTACAAATAAAGCTCTCCTTACAAAATGGGTGTGGAGATATTCAATAAGTAAAACTGCACTTTGAAGGAGGATAATTCAACAAAAGTTCAAACCCAAAAAAGATACTGATATAGCAATGAGGGATAATGTTGCACAATGCATTATAATTGCACCTGAGCCACAAAATCATACCCTTTACACAAGTAGACATTGTAGAAGCATTATAATTTAGCTGGACAAGTGGGTTAATATGGTTTTTTTTTGAAAGATTTGTTTTTTGTGATCTATAAAGCTTGTTAGGATAAACAAGTTGTTGGTGCTGACATGATTCAAGTGGGAAGGCGATTTATTTTTTTTAGAAAGGAGTTTAATGCCAATGAAAAAATGGAATGAGGCATATTAAGAAGAAACTGGTCAATTTCTGGTTTAATCAATAGAGAGGATGAGATTGTCATCATATACAATTTCAGTACAAGGAAATACCATGAGATTTTTGCACCTAACAATTCCAGATGCAGCTTTGATAAATATCTTCAGAAAAAGCACATACCTTATAAAATAAACTTTATGTTGTGTTATCAGTAACTCTCTGCCAACAATATTTATGCTTAGGTAGACATGCATAAATTTGGGCAGAGAAGAGTGTGTTTTATACAATTCGGAGATGGAAACAACTGATCATCTACTTTTGCAATATAACTTCAACTTTGAGCTTTGTGATTATTTTATTAAGGCGTTTTATATCTCTCCGCTATGCAAGAAAATGTCTATAAACTATTTGAAGCTTGGGAAAATAATGTTTTCAAAGGGAGATGTAAGGAAGTGTAGAAAATCCTTTACTAAGCTTTAGTTCGGAACATATGGCAGGAGAGAGACAATAAAGCATTTGGAACTAGGCCAAAATCTGCATCTGAATTCAAAGTCTTAACTAAACAAACTATAGTGTTTTAATGTTATGAGGCTGAGACTTTTAAGTTCATTGATAGGTGGCGTCTGATTCTATCATAATCGGATCCAATTTTTGGTGTACCACATATAAATTAGATGGATTTTATTAACTTGTATTATATCCAGGGACACAAGTTAAGACCATTAAAAAATTACTTTTTTTATATAAAATTCTACAATTTTCTTTCCTATTGTAAATTTTGATTATTGTATCTAGGAGAAGTTAAATAATTTAACTTCCAATTTTACCCTTACACCTTCAAGCAATATTATTTTATATTGAACTCAGGTAACAAAATCAATCCCGGTTAACTGACTGATATTGTACACCTTGAGTCAATTACCCAGTTATATCTCCCAAGATCTCAGACAACAACATGAAACCCAAAGAGGGTTGTATCTCCCAAGATCTCAGACAACAACATGAAACCCAAAGAGGAGATAAGCAAGAAAGTAATTAGATGGGTATCAAGATTTCTAGTAACTTGGGTATCATATATTCCAAATACAGTATCATCAGATCCAGATGATGAAGCATGTTTATCAAAACTTAAAGAATCTTACAAGACCCAAACAATCGTCCTAGAAATTGGACTACAACCAATTTTGCTAACCCATGCAATGGTTTTACTTCATATCCTCAAGGAGCTACATGTAATAATGGAAGAATATACAAATTCTTTCTTACTAACTTATCTCTTCGTGGTTCAATTTCTCCATATCTATCTAATTGCACAAATCTTCAATCACTTATCTTTCTTCAAACCTTATAACAGGACCCATTCCTTCTGATATTCAGTAGCTTGTTAATCTTGTTGTTTTTAATCTTTCTGCTAATCGACTCACTAGGATCATCCTACCTCAACTTTCTTCCTGTGCATGTCTTAATATCATAGATTTACATAATAATCTATTAACAGGTTCAATTCCACAAAAATTAGGGGGTTTAGTAAGATTGAGTTCATTCGATGTTTCGAATAATAGATATCAGGTCCAATTCCAGTTTCATTAGGGAAGAAAAGTGGGAATTTACCAAAATTTAATGTAACTTTATTTATGGGTAATAAATATGTTTATGGTTATTCATTACCGACGTTGAAGACGAAATGTTTATCAGTAATAGCTATCCTATTGGTTTAGATAAGGGTAAATTGGAAGTTAAATTATTTAACTTCATATAAATACAATAACCAAAAAATTTACAATACCAAAGAAAATTATTATACAAATTAACAAGACCCAAATTAGATAATTGATTTCTTTCAGTCTATTATTATATAAGTTTTAGAAGTAGATTATTACTCCATAAGGGTTGTTTGGTATCATTATTATAATGGATTATGAGCCCATAATAAATTATTCAGTCCATAATCCATTATATAAGTGTTTGTTAAAATTTATAATAACTGATTATTTTAATCATAATTGAAAAAACTCATTATTTTCATAAGTAGAAAAAAGTCATTTATAAAAATTATCATAATCAATTTTTTTTTTAATAAAAATGAATTAGATTTTTTTCCTTATTTTCTATAAACTATCAAGAGAGAATAAAAAAACAATAGTGGACTAATTTTTTTTTCTTAAATCATCATTCTTTTCTCTCCTCTTCAAGAGCATTTTTTTGAGATAGTCAATTATCCTAAAAATTTATTTATTAAAATTTATTATAATAATTATTAATATGATAATCATTTTTCAATTTATAATTATTTATAATCATAAATGATAATAATAATTTTTACCAACCACCCCCATAGAGTCCTATTTCATCTTCTAATTTCAGGCAGTGGATTGTGTGCTTAGGAAGGATTTAAGTTCGAGTTGGCACAAAAACATAAGATAAATTAAAGGAGCTGACTAGCTTACACGGTACGATCTGACTAAACAAAACTCGGACTCGGACCCTTTTTGAGAAACACATTGTAGCGTAAAACACTTGCAATAAACATTGTAGCTTGTAGTACCTTAGGTAGGATCTTGTAAACAATATTGGATCCGTTTTTACCATTCAAAAAAAGAATTACTGGTAACCATTAATGACAAACAGAGAATCCAACCAACAATATTAAGAATCCATCCATTCATAATGGAAGTTTTGGATCATGAGTTGATGCTTTTTGATTGCATTGGTATCCTTGATAACCAACTTGAGCAATTAATAATACCGTTTAGATTAGATCTACTACATAGACAAACTAGTTAAAGGTTAAAAAAAAACAACCTAAACGGGTCAAATCTGAAACGTGTAACGTTGACAACTTGGGCCATAAACAAATGAAAAAAAGGGTGTGAACCGTGACAAGTAAGGTAGGACTTGGGAGGAAAGAAAACAAATTAAGGTCTTTAATTTTTGCACAAAGCTCAATGCTACCACAGTTATTTAGGTCAAATTATATCAGATTACTTACAGAGGGTTTCGCTCGTTCGATGTGAAACCCGGTTGTCAAGTTTCAGCAGCTCAGCCAACACTCAACAAGGACAAAATTGGAGTAGAAAAAAGAAATGGAGAATCGCAACTCCCATCCCTTTCCTTCCTTTTCTTACGCCTTACTCTCCTGTCTTCCCGCATCTCTAGGTAAGATGAAAGGTTGTAAGGTGAAGCTACCTAGAGATATGTGAATAGACTTGAGACGACAAGAAAAATATAAAGTGATGTTTTAAATTGAAAGCATCTTCTCTCTCTGCTGTGTCTAGAATAGATAGACAGAGACAGAGACAGAGACATAGACATAGACGTAGACGTAGACCGTATCTCATCAAGTCTGAGCTCTGAGGCAGAGGGAGGGAGGACAAACATTTCACACTAGATTACGGGATGCTTATTTAAACAAATCCAGAGTGAAACTGAGAATTTATGCTCTGTTTCATCCCACAACTTTCGACTTTATATACAACTTCTTCTGATTCTACTTCCACAAAATATGTAACAAGAAACCAAGAAGAAAAGAAAAGAAAAGAAAAGAAAAGCAAAATCCCTTCACTTTTCTTCTTCCTATATATACTACTGGCTACTGCACTTCCGAAGCAAACAATAGTACTTGCTGAAGTTAACACCTCTAGAGAAAACAGAACCCATTTCCTTCTGCTTTCACTGTCTTCAGAGTAATGGATGTAAGTGTTCATTTAGATCCTAATAATGCAATTTTGATTTTTGTTCTTGTTTTGATGTTGTTGTTGCTGATTAGTTGATATTCTTCTAGGATTTTAAGAGGAATCAGATACCAGCATTTGGGAACTGGGATTTCTCAGATGGGTTACCAATTACACAGTATTTTGAATCAGCAAGACAAGCTGGATTAGTTAGATACAGTTGTGGTGATAGAGATTTGTATGGTGCTGTTGCTGATGATTTTCTTTACTCTAATCCTCATAGTTATCAGCATGATCTTATCAAACCACCTTCCATCACTGTTGTTTCTCGCAGAAAGGTAAACGAATTTACCATCTTCAAATTGAGTTTTTTTTCTTCTGATTACTACTACATTTTCAAGCTGAATTTAAAAAAATGGGTTTCTTCTCTTCTGTTTTCCATCTTGTCCAAAAAAAACCACAAAATGATCAAATCTCCATTTGGAATGATTTTTACACGGGGTTTCTGGGTTTTCTGTAAATTTCCTCCAACTTTTTTGTTTAGTTTTCCTTCAAATCTTCTCCAAAGTTGTTAGATTCTCTTTATCTCCTTCGCTCACTGTCTTCCTAAGTTAAAAACAGAGTGTATAAACTTGATCCTTGATACATATTTTTTCCCTAATTTCTTATACTAATTCAAATAGAAAATTGTATTATTATCTATAAATGGGACGTTTTTTTGGATTTACTGATCTCTCTATATATACATTTGTTCAAGTACAATAAATTCTTACCAATGATCATCATTGTAGAATTTAACTGTATGAATTAATTTAGTACAAATAATAATTTTATGATAACATTATTGAAATGATCTTTTTTTTGTAGACAAAGGGAGGAGTACCAAGGGAGAAGCATTACAGCAACAACAATAATAGTATCAAGGAACAAAAAAAGCATGGTAGGGTGTATGACGTGACTGAACCGGCAAAACATCATCAGCAGCATCACTCATCGAATTCACATGAAGATGATGAAATTGAACAATATCACCATCACCAACATTACATCCCTCACCCACAAAGAATTCCTAAAGCTGTTGATGAAGATCTTTACAAAATCCCACCTGAACTTCTCTACAAACCTAAAAGGGTAAGCATAATAATCAACAATTTTCATCTTAATTAGTAGTTTGTCCTAATTCTGATATTTAAAAGTTAATATATTTTATCCTAACCTTGATTCTTTTTATTTTTTATTTTTTATTTGTTGTAGAACAAGATGCTTGGATTCCTCTCATGCTTAGTACCCACTTGTGTTGCTTGAAATTTGAAGAACAGGAACTTAGAAGAAAAAGAAAAATCTTAATTTTAGTTTTATATACTGAAAGAAATATATAGGTCCTTACTTAATTTAATACTAGATTAGTCTCTAATTAAGTTAGTTAATTTCAAGAGGTTGTTCTTAATTAGTGACTTGCTTAATCTAAGATCCCGAGAGGACTAATTATCTATCTTTTAATTTCTTGTGTGGAGTGTGAATGAATGAATGAACGAACGAGAAGAGTTATCTTAATTTTGTAGTATCACTCAATTATTTGATTTTGATCACTAGTATATTTTTTTACTAGTTCTACTCAACACATCTGTATACTTGCACCCCCTTACTTGCAACTTTCTCGACTCGCATTTTCAGAAGCTTCGTTATGAGATTGGCCTCAAATTAGGGCGTAGAAGGGGTTATGGTCCCCCTACAAATTACAATATCCTGTTAGATTGATTTTGGGGTTTTGGGCAGTTAAATGTTTATGCATGCTTGCTGTAATGGTTGGTGTGTAAGACTAAGTATTTGGAAGTTGTGGTGGGTAAAGTCAATTCGATGGAAAGTGATTAACATTGAATTGACTCCTGTGTTTTTGCATTCTTAAAATCAAATAAAAAAGACAACAACAATATTGTATTAGGTATAAGATGGTATATCATCCGTGTCCAAAATAAAAAAATATCTTTTTAGAATAAAGGTCACGAGTAGAATATTTTCTTTTTAAATGAAGAAGTTTGATCAAAATCGATCAAATTAAATGTTATTATGGGTAGGGAAAAGATCGTTTTTTACCCAAAATCTTTCCATACACTCATTCAATTGAAGATGTGATCGCCAATCTTCACTAGACGGATAATCTTTAACGTTTATGCCAAATGGGGATCTTTGTGTCCCAAAATTTCAGAGGGTAATGATTACCCGTCTGGATAAAAATTATTATTTTTAAATATAAAAAAATAGATTTGAAAGTAAGACATGTGAAGTTCATCCGTTTTGTTAGACGAGAAAGCTTCATCCATCTAGTCCCATGGTATAAAAATCAATTATTCATCCAATCAGTCATTCGTTTTGAAAGAAATAGAATGTTCGAATGCTCTATCTATAGCCCTTGCCCTTAGCTAACATCTCTTTTGTAATAGCATCCCATCAATGCAATTTGCTTAACAAAAAAAAACAAAGTAATCGCTGGTGTTAGAAATCTAAGCCGCCCAAGTATATAGCATATTAGCATGGCAATGGAAAGCTAATTCATGACTCGATTGATATTTAGCATGCAATTGCAACTAAGAGCCACTATGTTTTTATCTTGGTATGTTGCGAGTAAAAAAGCTAGCTTAAGAACGAGCTTGCATTGATATTCTGCAAGAATTAGAAATTTCACTAAAATCTTAATAAGTGTACACCTTGATAATTTAAATTTAAGAGTGGAACATCAGACATTTCTATTAGACTGTAACTCAGCCGTACAAGATAGCTAAGCAAATTATGGGCAACACAAACCCGTGTTATCTCTTATTTGCCTGCAGCTCTGTCAGACATTTTATCTGAGATCGTATCGAGACAAGCCGCAAATTAGTGGGTAACCCAAAGAGATACCCATTATTCTATCAACTCCATCCAAGGCTCACAAACACATATTTGACCTACTTAATTACTCTTATCTGTGTCTAAATCAAAATTAAACCTAAACCCATAACTTTCTGTCTATCTTTTTGGGGTTGAATTAGTTTTATAATTTAATTTATTTTTCATCTTCTTATGAATCTTTGGCTTCGAAAGAAGTAGGGCAACAGTTTTGGGACTTGAATTAAGGATTAAAAAGAGTTCGAAAAGCTGATTGATACTAGCATATCAACTCATATTAGCCATTCGGATCTCTTTTTGTAAACACAAACACCCAAAAAAACAGGCCAAAGATTAGTAAAAGAACATATGGGTTTGTAACTTTACATTGTTTGAGGGTTTTATAATGATTCAAGGAGACCCATAACTTAAAAGCTAAAAACTTGATCCCTCTTTCACTCAGCTTTGTTACTCGGAAAAGGGTTTAGGTACCTAATTTGATATTTACCATGAGTTTAAAGCAAAACTTTTTATAGCTGATGGGAAATTTTCATCAGAGTTTAGGTTGTTAATTCTTACTGTCATCTTTTTACTTTTTACTTTTTACTTTTTACTTCTTCCATGAATGATACCAATTGTAAAAGAAAGAAAAAGGGAATTTGGATAAGGGCCACTTTTACTTTAATAAAATTGATGAATATTCTAAAGCTCATGAATGTTGGGCAATGTTTCATGAGCAGATAGAAATGTAAAGAACAAGTAAAGTTTTTTCTTCTTTTGTTGAGTGGTTGTTAATCTTAATTGCATTTGTAGAACTAGTGTAAGCTAAGTGTAAGAATAAACTGAATGTGCCCAAGTACAAACCAGAGGCTTTGGAGTTTTGGATGGATCCTTGTGAACATATATACTACAATTCTATCTCCAATGAATGAGATACTCTCTTTAGTACAATTTTTTTAACCCAAATTGTAAATGGATACCAGTGAATCTGATTGGCTGAAAATGGTCTGACTATGAATTCAATGTTTGTTTGGTATTGCTGGTGATAACAGTTGTTATGGAAAAAGGCATGAAAAGGTAAATTAGAAGAGTGCACAAAAGCATGCAAAGCTCAACTGCTAATTGGCCCTACCAGTTCTTCTTCATTGTTGTACAAAGAAAGTGGAAACCACCATTATGATTGTGTTTGGGAAGACAAGGAAGAAACCCACCAGGATTCAAAGCGTATATCCACTAAAAATGGGGACCCCTCCTTTCTTTACTTTCTGTGAAATGAAATGTGATGTTTTCAGCATTTACACCATTTACTTCCAATCTTTTCTAATCTGTCAATACAACATGTACTATGAATCCCAATTATCACTCTATATATCCCTAATCTCTCTCTTTGTAGACCTTTTATTTCTTAGCGCCAAACCCATAAGGGGGCTTATGTACTACTAGAAGCTACCTGTGTATGGCTGTATAATGTGGACCACTGCCGCATTGCTTATTCAAATTTGGGAAAAAGTCGGTGCGACTGTGTGGTTTAGGAGAATTCGCCTTTGTCTGTCCGGTCATCAAACTCTTACAGGGTCTCAATTAAGCCCACTGTCACTATACGAATTGATAACATTATTGTTTGCCAAGCCGATCAGAAAAACATTATTGTTTGCCAAGCCTGAGCTAAGTAGACTTTCTTTTTGATAGTTTGTCACTACATGAGTCAGCTGAAGATTTCACACACCACTGTTGAGAGACTTGAACATGAGATTCCCTTACCACAGGACCAGCGGCACAATTTTTATAAATAGTGTTATACAACTTGGCCAGTGTGGGGGTATTTGTAACATATCGAAATCATTAAGTAAAGAAAGTAAGGCACTTGAGGGATGATGTGGTTACTTGTTGTCTGGAATTTTTGGATGGTGTTCTACGAGGATTCATGAATCACATTGTTGCAGTGGGAGTGTGGGACAACAGCTGACATTATGATAGGCAGAGATTAAAAGTCGTCGGTTTTAACCTCTCTCCGACTCCGGGAAGTATCTCTGAGCATCAAATGGTCTATCCCTGGAAGCGGCTATCGGAACCAGTTCCACCACTCATAGGAGCAAATGCTGCAAATAGATGGAAACAGAAGGCGTCAAAATTTGAAATAACAGAATAAACAACCTTCCGCATGCTCATGAAACAAAGTTGTAAATTTCGGCTGATAAGAATACCAAAGTATGAACAAATTTGTGTACTGTATGTATCATAACAGCAGAATCTTGATTTTGCAACCTATAGTGACATGCTGAATCAGTGATTCAGTGCAGAGACCCAACCAGGAAACCTGGTCTTCAAATGTTTGACCCGCTATGATAACAGAACTTGAACTAAATGTCTTCAAATTTAGTAAAAAAGCAATATAAGTGAGAAAAAACAGTAAATATATGGTATCATGTTAAAGTTCAATTGCTAGAAGAGATAGGATATCAGGTAACTGATCAACCTTTGTCTCTCATTCTTCTCTCCCTATCATATTCAAATTTATCTCGGATTTGCCCAGCCTTTTGCAATGCATTATCACCTTGTCTACCAGCTCCAAAACCTTGGTCCTGCATTACAAATTATATACCTTAAATAAGAAATGGGAATCCTATAGCAGTACAAGGAGTTGCAGTATGATGCACGTTCTTTTAGTGCACCACAATGTTGGAGATCCATGATGGAGTTCCAGCATGATGGCATGCAAAGCGTTCATATTAGTAACATTTTCAAGTGTCTGACAAAAGTTTTCAGGAACTTGCTTCTTGTTAAATCTCATCTATGGGTCCTCTTCTGAAACAATGATAGGGGGAACTTGATGGATGACATGGAACCAACAACGTGGAACATCCATGCTACTTCAAATGCGTTGTAAACAAATCAAATATAGCACCTTCAGCCTATCAATACACCCGAAAGTTACACTGAATATGCTTCTGCAACCTAAACAGAAATTTGATCCTGACATTTAGCAAAAGTAACAGCCCAAAACAGGATTAACACAAGTCTGAGTTTCTGCAAAATGTTACACTTGCTTTTGATTATGAGCTCACAAACAGATACTGACAGAAGTATCAACCGACCAGTAACCTAACCTTTCTCTAACCTCTAAATACTGCTGGGTATTTGTGCACACAAAGACTAATAAGGCAAGTTACCTGATATGTGATACACCTAATTTGTTAGAACAAATTCTAAAAGTACACGCAACTGCAGGATAGATGAGTGGTTACTAGTTGGATTGCTCAGCTCTCTGGTAGTGTTTCCTACTCAAACTAAATCTGGTAAGCCCACCTATGTCCAAGCTTCTCGAACAGGGGACAGGTTATACTTTTGTCAAGACAGTATCATACTATGATCATGTTATTAGAATTGAAATTAAAAAGCAAAGCAAGAGTTAAGGACATGGCATTGGTACCTTAATTTGGTAGTTGGACCATTGTCTCCTGGAACAGAAAAAAAGAGGTCTTAGTTTACATTATATTTATCTGGTTACATAAAATAACTCATCAGGGCGCACATGTTTTGCACGAGCGTATGAGATCAATTACCGTTTCCCAGTGAGAGGGTATATAGTCAAATATCAAATGCTCACATGCCTCTTAGAGTGCCAGGTGAAAAAAGAAGAAGCAACAAATGGGTATGACCCAGTAAATATTCAAGTAAAAAAACGAAGAAGTTGATAAATCATGATTAGTAATATTCAAAATTAGGTTACAGAAGCAAACCTGTAGGGCGAAAAATCTTGATCGTCCTCGTCACCGGATTCATAGTCGGCGTGATATTGGGCAAGTTTCTTGGAATAGCCTTCGTCCCAGTACAACCTTTCCCAGTTCTCTCTAAGCTCCTGATATAGTTCCATATACCTTTTGCAAAAAGGTTCATGTTCCTTTTTCCATAATAAAAAACAATAACAACATTAGTCCACCAGAAATTTACAAATGTCCTCAACTCTTACAGGAGTGCATTGAATTTAAATTTATGGATATTACTGGATTCTTTAAAAATTGGACTCTGCCAAAATCAGGCACCTTATTTATAAGATGATAACAGCCCACATTCTTCAGTTAGGCAAAGTGTCGAATACCAATTGTACATGATTCATCATCCTAAATAAGAACCCATTTTAATACGAATTGTAATTTCCATTGATGGAGCTCAATAAGGGCATCATCATGTAGTAAGAGAGTAAAACCCTAGAAGTGAAAGGGAGAGAGAGTACCTGTTCCTTAAGAACGAGACGAGTGCGACGCATGAACTGTTCACGCATTTGTTTGCGGCGTTTATTAGGAAGATTATCTCTAGGTATAACAAAGCGTTCTCTAGGAGGAATCTGTTCACCAATTTCATGCATTTCACCATCAATAACCCACCATTCTGATTTATCACCTTTTAAATTCTTATTCTTCATCGATACCACTGGATTTTTCTTAGTCCTTCTCTTACTAGATGACGGTGCTGATGATGAAGAATAGGGACCAACATCACCACCACTGCCACCAATATAGCACCGAAGCTGCTGAATTTTCTGCTGGGTTTCTGCTATTGCAGATACTTCAATTTCGTGTGGATGGAGAAATGGGTTTCTTTGAAGCTGAGTGAATATCTGCAACTTCCTGGTTATAGATAACATTAGAAATTAGTTTATCCTGAGATATGATGAAGATTTTGGAAATGCCTTTGTTTTTCTAGGTCTACAGCTTTTACTTGGGACTTTCAAGTTTTGAAGTGTTAAATCTCTTAAAAGTCAGCTCAAGAGTCAAAAATCGAAAAAATCAAAGAGCGGAAGGCTCCTTCGTTTTTCAGGCACACTAGCTTTGGGTTTTAGCACCCATCCTCAACCCTAGGGAACTTCATCATCTATGAAAATGTTTTTTAAGGAAGGCTACATGAGTTTGTACCCACTTCTAGAAATAACTTAACCGTCTAACACATTTCATATTATGCATGCCAAGCGACTCACTGTGGAAGTGTGGAAATGGTTCTCTGGATTTTTTTTCATCTTGCGAGATTCCATGTGATCAAGAAGATCGTACATAGGTAACATTGTAGTACTCGAACTTTTTCTCGGGTCTAACAAAACCCACTAGTCAAATTCGGTAGTTAGAATGTCTAAAATCTAATACTCAATTATACACTTTTAACACTTTTTTTGTTGCCTCAACAATAAAAGTTAGTCACTAAATAGAAGAGTTTGCCTTAATCTAAGCCTTGGGGTGCTATGATAGCGACCCATGCAGTTGGACATGTGTTATATTTTTATTTTTAATAATGGAGAAAACAAGGTTAGCTGATTTTAATTTTGGGGAGAAGGGTATTTTTCTTCGGTTGGGATTTTCCTCTTCTTGCGACGAGTTCATTTCACCATCCTTCACTATGAAGGGTTAAGAGATGGTTTAGGGCATGTTATCAAGTTAAGAAAATCATGGAAGAAAGGGGTTGCCACTTCTAATTCATGTTTATTCCTCAATGCTTGGTATTAAAAACCTATTTGCCCAGTTTATTAATTCTCATTTTTCACCATTAGGATTTTACATCCTATCCCACACGTTAACAATAACCTAATGTTATAGATAATAACAGATACTACTCTTACACTATGTTTACACTCTACTCCTTATAATAACACTGAATCATGTGAGTTACACATGTGAGGAATGTGTACGTTAGCAATAAATGCTAGTGTACGTTAGAGGTTATCAGGGTTAGTTATACTGCTATAAAACCCAATGTCCTGTAACAGATTCATCAAGAATCATTTTGCTTAAATCAAACGCATCTTTGATGCTGGATAAATCTCATTCTTTAATCAAGATTCATAACAGATTTACTATGGTATCAGAGCTGTTAAGCTTCTAATTGTTTCTCAAATCAAATTCAATTTCTTCTTGTCAAATGATCTGTGACTTTCCCTCAACTATGGAAAATCCAACATCAAATTCATTTAGCAAGTTACCTCTGAATCAATTAACTAGTCTTGTTCCTCTCAAATTAAAAGAGGATAACTATCTTACCTGGAAAAATTTGATGCTTCCAGTAATCAGAAAGTTTAAGCTCATGAAGTATCTTGATGGTACTTACCAATGTCCTGAACAATACACCAACCAAAGAAATCAAAGTAATAATGTAGAAAATCCACACTATCTGGACTGGATAGATGAAGATTCAACAATTGTGTTGTGGATAAACAACACAATTTCAGAACCTGTGATACCCTATTTTGCAGCCTTTACTACTTCTCACAATTTGTGGAACAATATTGAAGAAAGGTTTACAAGATCATCATCTACTCATTGCATTCATCTGCGTACTAAGCTACTTTCTGTTAAACAAGGTAATAAAACCATATCTACTCTTATAGATGAAATAAAAACTCTTTCTAATCATCTTGCAGCAACAGGAGAATTGATTTCAGACAAAGAACTAGTTGTCATTACCTTATCTGCCTTGCACAATGATATATTCCATTTTCCACCTCAATGAGACATAAGTATCCTCCAATAACTTTCATTGAACTTCACAATAACCTTCTTAGTGAAGAGTCTGAGATAGGACAAAGAAATTCTGATATACTATCTAATGCTTCTAATCAAGCATTCAGTGCACAATTCAATCATTCAAGAAATCATTTCAGAGACAATAATTTCAGATCTAGAGACTACACCAACTCAAACATCATAGGTACTACTATGTATCAACAACATAGTGACAAATTCAGTAATAATTCCTCTCAAAGAAGATCCCCTAACTTCATTAGCAGAGGTTCAAACTACGGAAACATGTACAATGGACCAAGGCTCTCACAAGACTCAACAAATCAGATGTACACAAATCTTGTTTGTCAGATATGTGAGAAACCTGGACACGGTGCTTTAGATTGCAAGAATAGACTAAATTTTACTCATAATAATACAACAACACCAGCAAGAATGTCTGCAATGCTTGCTTCTGCAAACATCATGGAGGAAAATCCATGGTATGCTGACAGTGGAGCAACTAGCCACATTACTCCAGACAAGACTGAGCTGCAGGCATCCACAAGTTATCTTGGATCTGACAAGATTAAGGCTGCCAATGATGAAGGTATGTCAATCACTCATTCTGGCTCCTCACTTAAATATGTACCTGGACATATTTGATGCATAACATACTTTTGGTGCCTCAAACAACACAAAATCTACTTTCTGTCCACAAGTTCACATAAGATAACAACTGTTCTACAACTTTCAATTCTTCTGGTTATTATGTGAAGGACTTGTTCACTGGGAAGAAAATATCGGCAGGCCCTCACAATGATGGACTTTATCTCATTTATCTACAAGGATCCACAAAGCACATAGCTAACTCTGCAGTAGCATCTTCATTGTCCTCTGAAGTATGGCACAGGAGACTGGCACATCCTTCCTTTGCAACTATGCAACATGTTGCACAAAGTATTTCATTACCAAGTATTGCAAATAAACAAACATTGTGTAGTGCATGTTCTGTGGGTAGATCACATAAACTACCCTTTCAACCTTCAATCAGTTTTAGTTCAAATCCACTGGAGTTACTACATATGGATTTATGGGGTCCAAGTCCTGTAATTTCTAAACAAGGTTATAAAGACTATGCTGTCATCATAGATGATTTTTCAAAATTTTGTTGGTTGTTTCATATGAATGACAAATCTGAGTTCAGAAAAATCTTTAATCAATTCAAATTATTCATTGAAAGTCAAATATCATACACTATCAAAGCTATCAGATCAATGGTGGATGTGAGTTTCTACATAATCAACTAGTCACATTACTAGAAATGAATGGAATAAAGCAGGAGTTCAGCTGTCCACACACTCCAGAACAAAATGGAGTGGCAGAATCTAAACACAAGCACATAGTGGAAGTAGGAAGGACATATCTCATACAATCCAAGTTGGATGATTCATTCTGGTCAAATGCTTTCTCAACAGCAAACTACACTATAAACAGATTGCCAACTAAAGCAATTGGGTACAAATCACCTTATGAGGTACTCTATCATAAACTACCTGATTTTCACTTCATAAGAACATTTGGTTCTCTTTGTTATCCATGGATAAAGCCCTATGCACCACATAAACTAGCTCCAAGGAGTGTGCCATGTATATTTATAGGATACAGCTCCAAGCACAAAGGGTACAGATGTTTAGACCCTAGCACTGATAGAATATACATATCTAGACATGTTGTATTCATAGAAACTATTTTTCTATATCAAACAATGTTCAACTCAACAAACACAACCTCAAAGGAATATGAAACCACTAAATTGCCAGAAATAACCACCATGTCACAGTCTCTATCAATCACATATCAACCAAAAGAACTACAAGCTACTCCAACCATCAACTCACACATCATGCAGACAAGAGGTAAGTCAGAAATCTCAAAGCCAAAGGTGTATTTCACAAAACATGCTTATTCTGCAGACATTCTTGCTCAAGTCCCACCAGTAACACCAACTTGCTACACAGAGGCAAGTAAAAATCCAAAGTGGAGACAGGCCTTAGTTGAGGAATATAATGCACCGCAGGATGCAAACACTTGGACAAAATTTCCTCATCTGCCATCTATGAACATAGTAGGGTGTAAATGGGTGTTTAGGTTGAAATATCATCCAGATGGTTCAATTGCAAGATCTAATGCAAGGCTTGTAGCAAATGGTTTTCACCAGAAAGAAGGGCTAGACTACACAGACACCTTCAGTCCAGTTGCTAAGGCTACTACAATAAGGGTGCTTTTATCTGTTGATGTTAGTTGCAATTGGAACATAACACAATTGGATGTAAGCAATGCATTCCTACATGGGGACTTACAAGAAGATATCTATATGCAACAACCACAAGGCTTTGTGGATTCAGAAAATCCAACATATGTCTGCAAGCTAAATAAGTCTCTCTATGGGCTAAAACAAGCTCCAAGAGCTTGGTATGCAAAGTTAAATCAAATTCTACTTCAACATGGTTTCACACTTTCCACTGCAGACTCATCTTTGTTCATTCAGAAGCAAGGCACCAGGATAACATTCATTTTGGTCTATGTAGATGACATCCTCATTACAGGTACTTCATCTACTTATTGCACAGACTTCACTGCTACTCTGCAGACATACTTTCCAGTTAAAAATCTAGGAGCACTTCATTATTTCCTAGGTCTTGAAATCAAAAGAAATGATAATGGTCTATTCATTTCTCAAGCAAAATATGCTTTAGACCTTTTGGAAAAACATAACATGTCAGGTGCCAAGCCAAGTTCAACTCCAATTCAGGCACATAGCAAATTAAACTCAGAGGAAGGAGAGGTTCTGTCAGACCCAACAGGCTACAGGTCATTGGTTGGTGGCTTGCAATATCTGAAACATCACATATGATAGCAGCAAAGAAGATCTTGAGGTATATTAAAGGGTCTGTTAACTATGGCATTTACTTCACTAAAGGCATAACATCACTCCAGGGGTACAGTGATGCAGATTGGGCAGGAAATTTCGTAACCAGGAGGAGCACTAGTGGCTACTGCTTATTCTTAGGTAATAATCCAATATCATGGTCTAGCAAAAGGCAAAATACAGTTGTAAGGTCATCCACAGAGGCTGAGTTCAGAAGTTTGGCAAATGCAACAGCTGAAATGCAATGGGTGGTCAAGCTATTAACTGAGATGTACTTACCAATTGATGGTAAACCACTCATTCTATGTGACAGTGTCAGTGCCATAGCATACTCTTCAAATCCAGTTAATCACAACAAAATGAAACACCTAGCTGTTGACTATAACTTTGCGAGGGAACTCATACAAGATAACAAGTTGAAGGTGTCCTATGTCTTCACAGTGGATCAAGCTGCTGATGTCTTTACTAAGGGGTTCTCAGGTCCAAGGTTCAAGTATCTCAGAGACAAACTGAGTGTTTTTGCTCTGCCATCCACACAGTTTGAGGGGGGGGGGGGGGCAAATAACAGATACTACTCTTACATTGTGTTTACACTCTACTCCTTATAACAACACTGAATCATGTGAGTTTACACATGTGAGGAATGTGTACGTTAGCAATAAATGCTAGTGTACGTTAGAGGTTATCAGGGTTAGCTATACTGATATAAAACCCAATGTCCTGTAACAGATTCATCAAGAATCATTTTGCTTAAATCAAACGCATCTTTGATGCTGGATAAATCTCATTCCTTAATCAAGATTCATAACAGATCTACTAATAGAGTGATTGGAATTTTCTAAAGAAGACAAGTTGCAGCATAAGTGGGAATGAGCAAGAACGGCTTTCTTGCATGTATAAATTAAGGCACGATACTAGTTTTCCTGACTAAGAGAACCTTCTCCATATAACATTTGAGGTCAGGTTTAGAGTGTATTTGAACTGAAATATTTGTGAACTATAACAAATGATTTATGGGGTTGCACATGATAGGTTCGGTTTTTCTGAAATCGAGTCGGTTTGTTTGATTTCAAAACCGATGCTACCATTTAACCATAATGAGTTCGATTATTTCATACCGATTTAGCTTGGTTTTAAATCAAACGGTTATGGTAAACCGGAAATCTTAAAGAAATTATTTATTTTTTTGTCTGTTCCATAAATCTGATGGACAAATTTTCTATAAAAGATGCCAGTCTCAAGTAACTGACAATAATGAACCATACATAAACTATTTGTTCTTACAATTTTAACCACACTAAATGTTTTAACATATATTAATACAAACTATTATTCTGTCAATGTTCTTTCGCAGTATTCTTGATACATTTCATTAGATGGACAATCAAATTAGATGTCCTATTTTTCACAGAGTCATCCTTCAATCTTCAGTCAAGTTAGACTTGTAATTACGAATTCAAAAAAACAAGGAGGATAAGCAATAAAATCACCTTTAATTGAGTGTAAAAAACCTTTTTGATTTTATGCAAAAATACCACTTACAGCATAATAAGAAAAAATAGGGGAAATTTTCTCCAAACTTTTGAGTGAGAAGAAGAAGAGGAGAACAAGGAGTGAGGGGAAATCACATGTTTCATTCATGTGCATAAAGGACTCCAAGACGGAATTGGTACCTAACCAAGTCAAGGTCAAACTTCGACCTTGAAGGGTATTCAGTTTATGCCATATTCAACCAAACATAACCAAGGTCAATAGTGGTTGGCTTTTTCTTTAGCTAGCCAAGGCATAACCACATTTAGGTTTGTGGCACAACCTTGGCTATAGTGCTTCTTACATTTAATTGCTAGGAGACATTAATGAGAATAGCCCACGCATACGTGGTATAAGATTGTGTATTTTGAAGCATAGTGCTCCAAAAGTAAGGAACTAAAGCCAAGTCTTATGGTGTAATTGTAGGGAATGCTAACAGTATAGCCACATCAGTTGGAAATGTGCATGTGGTTTGGAAGGGATAAATAACCTAAACGAGACATGATCTCTCGTTTAAAAGCATTTTACTTATATTAAGTGTAAGAAATAGGGCCAACGTGTTATAAATAAATCCCGTTTTAGTGGATTTTTAGATGAGACATCATATTTCGCCTAAATTTCTTTATTCTCACCCATTTTCCATATCTGAAGAAAGACTGTGAACACACATTAAAAGCGGTTTTCGGTCATATCATTCTCAAAAATTTATCTATAAAGAGAAATCATGTCTCACCTAAGGCTATATTGACTCCACTTTTTGTATTTAATATAAGTAAAATACTTTAAGCGAGAGATCATATCTCGTTTAGGTTTATATCCCTTCCAAACTACAAGATGCAGACACCTTCCCGACTGACGTGGTTACACGGATAACTTTCCATACAATTACATCATATGACTTGGCCTAAGAGAGATTGAAAACACTGTTTGGGTTACTTTGATCCAAAACAGGACTACCTTTATAATTGACATCCTTGTTGGGGCGAACACCAATACCCTGCTTTGGTCGGTTAGCCTCTTGAGTATCATTTCTTCTTGGGAGTTCAACCGCTAACCAGTTGTTAAGGGCATCCATAATAGTTAGAGTATAACCAAAGAATAAAGAGTAAAATTTTTACTCTTTGGCCCGGCCCAAAAATAACAGTCCAGAGACCAAAATGATCAGGCAGTCTTCCAGTATAACGTTTGTTGTTGGGCGGTTATCTAGTGTAACGCTTGTTGGGACGGACGGTTGTCTAGCGTAACGCTTGATGTGGGGCGGACATCTAGCTGAACGCTTGATGTGGGGCGGTAACACAAGATAACGCCTGATGATAGACGGATTCCTAGAACCACGCCCAAGAGACGGGAGCTTTACTAGACAAACGCATGATGGAGCGGTGCGCCAGCATTACGCCTGATCGATTGTGTACATGTGCGAGAGAAGTGTGTGCGGTAAAACACGGGCGATGCCCTAGCATCCCGCCTAGATATCCAAGCGGACTCCTAGCATCCCGCTTGATTAAATTGGTGTCTAATACTAACTGTTACGCTTAGATTAACTTTAGTCTAGTTAAACTTTAGTAATATAATTATACTTAGATTAACTTTAGTCTGTTTAACTTCATTAACTTTAGATTCAAGTTTAATTAGTCTATTCATTAGTTTAATAAGTTTATTAAAGTTTAATTAGTTTGATTAAAGTTTAATTAGTCTATTCATTAGTTTAATTAGTTTGATTAAAGTTTAATTAGTTTAATTTAATTAGTAACTCATGGCATGTAAAATTACAAACTAATGTTTAATGGGTTTACGCTTAATCTAATTATAAATTCAAGCGTAGCCTTAGCATGCCGCTCCACACAATGGTAATTGGTTATTGTTTAACCTCACTAATACTAACTCTAGTGGACGTTTAGGATGCCGCTCCATGTTGGGCGGAGCCTTAGCATTACGCTTGGACCAAGCGGTTTTCTAGCGTTACGCTTCAATGGGGCGGTGATTTGGTTACCGCCTGTTAGTGGGCGTGATCCTAGACGCATGCTCCATCAGGCTTAATCTTAGGTGAGCGCTTGATCAAGCGTTGCGCTAGAATAACGCCCGTGTTTTCAAGCGTTGTGTTAGAATAACGCCTGACATCAAGCGCTTCACTACACAACCGCCCGATTCTAAGCGGACGCCTGCATCACCGCTCGACTAAACACAGTTTAGTCCAGAAAATTTTCCAAATTTACTCCGCTAAAGTGAAAATTCCGGACCAAAGACTAGAAGTAGTCGTCCCGCTGTGGCTGGAAAAACTGGACCATCGACTACTTCTAGTCTTTGGTCCGTGATTTAGTCCAGCCTTTAGAGCGTCCACAATGGGACGATTAAAAATAGGACTAAAGATCAAAAGAATTTTTTACTCCGGAATTTGGTGGCGCAGTGGGACGACTTCTAATGTAGCCGACTAGATTTAGGAGTTTTTTTGGACTAAACATGCTTTAGTCGGGCGGGGTCGTAGTGTTCCGCTTAGTCTCAAGCGGCATCGTAGTGAATCGCCCAGCGCGAAGCGTTATTCTGGGATAACACTTAAAAACACGGGCGGTAAGCTAGGAATACGCCTGATCAAGCGCTATTCTGGGAGTACGCCTGATGAAACGGGGCTCTAGGATCACGCCCACCAACAGGCGTAACGCTGGAATACCGCTCAGTTGGAGCGTTATCCTAGGATGCCGCCTACAATTAAATGTCATTGGCGCACTCCTAGAATACCGCCTGGCTAATCTGCAATGAAGATCAATAAAACACTCCACACAGACTCAAACACTCACTAGAAACTGATTCAAACACTGCCAGCACGCCTGGCTAATCCGCCTGGCTACCGCCTATCACATTCATCACTTCCAGCAACCGAAATACCATCTCCATCACTGTCTTTAATATTATCTCGAAATTCAAACACTCACTAGAACCCATGGCAACCAACATAATGGATTTGGTATAGAACTGGTCACTCCGGCCTTTCTACAAACACAAGGTGTGCCTTAAACTCATAAGGAAGAGATAAACTTTTTTCTGATTTCTAAAACCCTTTCAAATATCCTTCCCTGCAATCATTCATTTCCATTCATTTAATCATCTCATCCTTCACGACAACACAAACCCATTCTCCATAAACAATCACATATTCATTCATAGCAATCACCAATTTTTCCCTGTCTGTTCTTTCGGGACGATCTCACTGCAATTCTCCAGGAGAAGAAACAAGAAGGATGAAGAGCTCGGGGAATGTGTGGGTAGAATGAAACAAGAAAAAAAATTTGGTAGTTGCAGTGAGATGGTTTATGGGTTGCTGCCATTCGAGAACGTCAGGGGTGAACTTAGAGTCTTTGAAGAATCAGGTAAAATGGGTACATATTTGTTATGGTTTTAGATGAGTGGTTGGCGTAAAATCAATGAAGACCAGATGGGTTATGCTGCAATGCTTCCATGGGTACTTTGAGTTCGAGTTGAATGCAGAGAAGATGGTGGTCTGTGATAAATTTGGAGAATGTTTGGAGGAGGAATTCACTGCCGAGAAATAGGTTTGATGGAACATCGAGAGAATGATAAAATTCAGTTGGGAAGTTTTGATTCGGTGATTCAATAGGTGTGATGTTGTTGTTGCTAGTCTGATGAATGGTGGACAGAAGTGGTGAAAGTTGTGAGTGAATTGATGCCTTGAGATTATGTTGCTGAATTGTGAAGTTTAATCGAGAAGATGGGACGGGCCGCTAGCATTCCGCTTGAAATTCTAGGCGAGGCGCTAGGACACCGCCCATCCCTTTCTTCTCAGGCGTGATGCTGGCACACCGCTCCATCAGACGATTGTCTAGTGCTCCGCCCGTCTATTGGATGTGGTCCTAGGATATCGTCCACTATCAGGTGTTATTTTCCGTGTCATCCCTACATCGAGCGTTATGCTAGGATTCCGCCTGGATCAAACGTTATGTTAGGATTTCGCCCGTCTTTCCAAGCGCTATGCTGGGACACCGCCCGACACCAGACGTTTCTCTAGAACACCGCCTGACTATATACGGCTGTTCTTGGACCGGTCTAAAGACTAATTTTTTTGTCTTTGGTCTTTTGGGATGGTCGACCCCTGTGGACGCCCTTAGTCCAGAAAATTTTCCAAATTTACTCCGCTACAATAAAAATTCCGGAGCAAAGACTAGAAATAGTCGTCCCGTTGTGCTTGGAAAAACTGGACCATCGACTACTTCTAGTCTTTGGTCCGCGATTTAGTCTAGCTATTGTGGTCGCTCTAAGAGCATCTGCAATCGTCGACTAAATCGACGATCAAAGATGAAAAATAATCGATAGTCGACGAAAGTGAGCCACAGTCGTCGATTACATTTAGTATTTGATCGATGAAAATCACTGTTCCAGATTAAATCTGATCGCTGATCGACGACTATAAATTATAGTCGCGCGTTACGTTATGGTTTCGTTTGTTTCCGAGCGATTCTACAAAATCCCGTTTAAAAACAAGGGTGTAGAGTTGGCATTCCGCCAGTGTAAACGGGACACCTATATTCCGTTCGTCAACACGAAACTCTGGAAGCTCGTCCTTGTCATAAGCGAGGTACCTTGAAACCGCTCCAACAATTCAAACACGGGCGTGGTGCTAGCCCTGCGTTCAATGTTGGGCGTTATGTTGTTGCCGCGCCTGGAGCTGGGCGAGTGGCCATGTCACCGTTGGTGGAAGGGCGAGGTAACAACGCTCTGTTCAAGTGACCGTTTATAAGTTCAAATGTTAATACTTCCGTTGAAATGTTACCGTTGTAGTTTAACGGCTATATTTTTACCCTATATATGGGATAACAGACGAATGGCATTTTACTGAATGCATTCATAATTGTGTAAAAAATCTAAAGTTTGTTTTTATTTCTAATCGATAAGTAAAATGCCACCATCAAAACCACGAGGTCCAAATTTTTCGTCTTTTGAAGATTTTACGATGTGTAGAATTCATTTGTCAATTTCTCAAGATTCTAGCATCGGTACCGATCAATCTGAAGATCAATTATGGTCACGTATTTTATTCCGGATGAAAGAAGATATACCTACTATGCCAGTACGTACTTGGACCTCCCTTCAGAAACGATTTGAAATTATAAGTAAAGATGTTGCGCTATTGTATGCAAAGGAGGCTGAAGTAGAAATGGAACATCATACTGGTTGGAGTCCTGAAAATAAGGTAACTCTTGTTTAATTATGCTTTACAGTTGTCCATATGATTGTATATCCTTTAACAAATTCAATTGAAACACCAGTTCGCAGAAGTCCGTAGGCTTTTCAAGGAAGCCACTGGTCGAAGTTTTAAGCATGAAGATTGCTACACAGTTATGCTTGAAAATATTAAATATTCAAGAAGGTTGACATTTGTTTTTGATTCATCACAAGCAGAGTCTGATTACGACAATGAATCTCAGAACGTACAGAACACACTAGAGTTAAGTGTGGATGTTCCAAGCGCCTTTGACGACCTAGGAGATATCCCAAACACAGTAATCCGTCCAATGGGGAAAAAAGAGGCGAAACGACAAAAGACAAAAGGAAAAGCAAAATTTACCGAACAAGAGGAATTGGTGGAAAATATTTATAGAGAGCAACAAAGCTTCAACGCCAAATGTACGGAACAAAGAGATATGAAGATGGCACAAACAGATGCTGAGTTTGCAGCAAAATTAGCTAATGATAAAGCAAAGTTTGAAGCTAAATTAGCTGATTCAAATGCAAAGTTTCTGGCAATACAAGCAAGGCAAGAAGCAGAAGAGGAGTTCCGTATAATGACGATGGATGTGTCACAAATGGATGCTGTATCAAGACAATACATTGAATTGAGGAAAGGTGAAATTTTGAGGAAAAGATTAACGCAATCATAGAGGCCATACATCAAGACTACTGTCAAATCGTTTAATTAATTTTATGGATTTATTTAGAAATTTGTGTTTAGTTTAATACCAATAGATTTTTATGTTTCTAACGGGTTATAATTTATTGGATTGAATTTTTAAAATTACTTCAGTAACTAGATGAGCTCGAAATATAAATATACTTACTAATAATTGTAGTCCTTACAAAAAATTCAGCCAAAAACCCCATAAAAATATTCATTCATCCCCAACATATGACCATATATGTTCGATCAAGTTATTTCTCAAACGAACCCCAGTTTGTTTATCGAATATTGCACGCCTGTGTTGGTCCTTCACCATTCTTGAAAGTTGAGAAGTGTTGTCCCTTGAAATGACACATGGAGCACCATGGCTTCGTTGTTCATAGTCATGGGCCAGTCGCCGGGAATACGTTCATCCTCCACTATCATATTATGGAGAATAATGACGGTTTTCATGATATAGGCTAACACGTCAGGATTCCACATTCTAGCTGGTTGTTTGGTAATTGCAAATTGACTTTGTAATACACCGAACCCCCGTTCAACATCCTTTCGACAACCTTCCTGCAAAGCTGAAAATTTCTGTTTCTTTTGTGAATCAGGATGTTTTATGGTAGTCACAATAGTTGCTGTCTCGGGGTATATTCCATCCCCAAGATAGTACCCCATATTATATTGATTTCCATTGACCTCAAAGTTAACTGCCGGTGCTTTACCATTGATAAGTTTTTTGAAAATATACGACCGGTTCATCACATTGATATCATTGTTTGAACCCGGCATACCAAAAAATGCATGCCAAAACCAAAGATCATGCGACACCACTGCCTCCAAAATAATACTTTCGCTACTCTTGTAAGCGGTATAGCCCCCGATTCAACGGAAGGGCATTTGTCCCATTTCCAATGCATGCAATCAACACTACCAAGCATACCTGGAAATCCCCTTTTTTGGTTTTCATGAAGGAGGAGTTCAACATCACGCTTAGTTGGTGTCCTCAAATATTCTTTTTCGTACAGTTGGACTATGACCCTGCAAAATCTGCGGGTTGCTTCCAAAACTGTAGTTTCCCCAATACGTAAATACTCATCGATTGCATCTGCCGCGCAACCGTACGCAAACATTCTAATAATTTTTGTGTGGGGTGTTAAGCTTAGAACACCACAGGCATTAGTTTTTTGAACAAAATAACTATTTACCGCAACAACATCACCCAACATACGGTTGAAGAACTCTCGCCGCATTCTGAATCTTCTGCGAATTTATAGATTAGGTGGAAAAGTCGGGTTATTGCAGAAATAGTCTCTCCATAGACCTTTATCACCTACATCACGTTGTCTTGGTATTTTTGTACGTGTATGTGGAGGGTTCATATTTGACAACATTAAACCAGCAGTAATTGCTAGGTTATTACTGTTCGCTTCAACTGAACTTTCATCTGATGAGTAGTAACTTGTGTTATCATCATCGTTTAATGAACCAGAAGAAGAAGAAGTACAAGAAACATACTGAGGAAAACTAGAAGAGGAACCATAGTTGTCTATATGATTTACATAACCAGACATTTTGTTATGTGCTGGAATTTGTAAGGAGGAAGAGATGATGATAATACTCGGTTTGTATTCATGGAGAAGCAACTGTGGTTATTTATAATAAAAAAAGGGGAATGTTAAACACAAATATTTTCACATATCGTACTAATTTTATGTATCTTGACAAGGCAATGACATGAATTGACAATACACCGACCACATTTCAATGCAAATATTATTTATCAGATTTGTCAGAGATATTTTATG
>JAJJMC010029152.1:3604096-3622263 GCA_023531435.1 Papaver californicum
TCAGAGATATTTTATGTATCTTGACAAGGCAATGACGTGAATTGACAGTACAACGACCACATTTCAATGGAAATATTATTTATCAGATTTGTCAGAGATTTTTTGATGTATCTTGACAAGGCAATGTTATTAAATAGATTATTGCTCTCTATTTAATCCCAATACTTTCTTTGTTTACTTAATAACTTAACTACACTCATGCCAACATTTCATTCAGCCGAAGACTTGGCTATAACATTTCGTTAACTGAACAACAACTTAAGGTAGTACAATACTTTTATTAAATCAAAAAAGACATACACGAAAGGGAAAGAAAAATAAACTACCACATTTCAGATACATAAAGTAAAAAATAAACCTATTAGTGAAACCTGTAGAATTCATTTGTCAGACGACGTTGACGATGTTCTGGCCTACTAGGTAGAAAGATCAACACAAAAGGATTGTATTCATCCATTACCCTTAAGATCTCAAAATGAGGTTTGTACTGGAAATCACTTCGTTTCCATCTTGTCCATTCCTGTAAAGATCGAGCAACAACTTGATCATTAGTTTCATTCCTAAGACGAAATTCATTGACCCGAGCAGTTAAAGAAGAAAATTATAATACTGCCTTAGTAATTTTCACATATCGACAAAAAAGGCCTGCTCTATTCCGGTTGTTGGGATTACCGGTTTCATCGCAAAAGTTTGCATGTGTGTGTTCCAACCATTCCATGGTCATACAACCATTGATATCACGTTCCTGACCCCTTGCTGGATAATGTAATACTATGTTTCGACATATGGATAAATCTTCATCTAAAGTAAAATTGGTTGCATTAAGGGAAAAATTTTCGTAACCAGACATTGAAAAATAAAAAGTGGGAATAATGATATGAGTTGTGTAGCTATTGAATGTTATTTATAGTAGTATACGAGTACAAATATAACCGTTATGCAAGGAAAAAAAGAAGGTAACATAACGGTAATAAAACGGTAACATAACGGTAACATAACGGCAACATAACGGTAACATAACGGTAATAAAACGGTAACATAACGGTAATAAAATGGTCATTTAAATTTCAATTTTAGTTGTAAAATTATCATACTACATAATAGGCGTACTAAAAAAATAACATTTCATTTAACCGTCATTCGAGATTTTAATTATTATTTTTAACCGGAGTTTGATCTTGGTGGAATAAATGGCGGGAAAGTTGGTCTGACGTTCTGCGTTGGGCGAACTGTTGATGAAGAACCGGGAGGTGGTGTGGTGGAATATGAAGCAAAACCTAAGGGTTGCTCTTGACGAAATTGGGTTACCTGTCTGGTCAACAACGCATTCTGATCTTGTAAGAGGAGGTTTTCAGCGGCAAACTGAGTTCGAAGGTTGTTCAACTCAACTTCCTTAGCCATGATGTAATCCATCCTATCCTTAGTTTCAGATAAGGTAAAATCCCGAAACTGTTGTGTAAAATCAGCAAAGTTTTGGACTAAATCATAGGCCGCCACCTTGGATGGAGAAAAAAAAAACAACATTAAAAAACCAACATTTATTAAACCATAAAAAATTCCCCCACGACTTTGTTTAGTACTTACATATGGTAGTTGTTGGGGAGGAGGAATGGGTACATGATCAGGGCGCCGTGGAATGTTGTGTTTGATACGGTCACCCGCATATCCATACGTTTCAACCTCCCAATCAACTTCCGTCACATATTTGTAGAGGTTGGTAACATGTCGCCATTATTCATAATAAACCTCGTATTGCACGACACGTACGTATTCACTACAATTGCTATGAGCTCTGGGTATCATGTCTTCAATGTCATCGTCACCGAAGTTGGAAATGCAATTAGGGGGGTTTGCAGGAATACCCCAAGTTGGGTTGTTCTGTCTCCAACAACGGTCTCCGAGATACATATTGTGCTTTATCCAATAAAATGATAATAAATAAATACCAGCCATGTGACAAAAGTACAACTTCGAAAATTTACGATTGTAAAGAGAAAAGAATTAGAGAACTTACAGTGCCGAGCCAGGAGAATGTAACCCGTTGGGCAGAAAGTTCTATTGCCTTCGCCCCAATATCTTCTGGTAAAACTGCGGTAAGCCATGGTCGCCAAGTCTCGGACTCAGCAGATAACTGATTTAGTTCAATCCTTGACTTCACGATATCAACACCCTTCTTCCGGGTGGCGAACCACCTACGACATCTGGGCCATTCATGTTCACTTTCAGACGTAGTCTTGTTCGGACGAAATATCCCAAGGTATTCGTATCCCCAAAACTACAACATAAATTGCAAATTATTTAACTACATACCAACAAAACTGTAAGAAAATTTTATTCATTTTACGAAAAAAAAAATTACCTCCAAAATTTGGAATGGGCCGGATACTGATTTCTGGCCCCTAGAAGCCGAAGCGAGACCCGAATACAACTTTGAGAATGCAGGACCACCCCAGTCGTACTGATCAACTTCATTAAGATTTTCAAAGGCATCCAACCATCCTGCATCAATGTATGTTTTTGCATTTGGGAAAAAGAAATTCCCCAGAACATACATATAGAACGCCCGCGCAACTCTATCAGCAAGGACACTATCATCGTTCGCCGCGTTCAATGTACCGATATCAAAATAGCTGGTCAAAAACTTGATAGTTATTGCATCAGAAACCCACTGTTGTGGAACACCTTCGCTTTTGCATACCGCATTATCTTTCAGTTCGGGAAAGATATTCGCACGAACATATTCAAATTTAAACTTTTGTGGCTCATAAGGGACTGATCTCCCGACACTGATACTAAGCCCGGTCAACATAACCCAATCGAGGGGAGTGAACCCAAGCTCCCAAAATGAAAAATGAAATGTGTTGGTAGTATCCCAAAACCGCTCGATTATAAAATCTATTAGAGCGTGGGATGAATCTACAACAGGTAGGGATAGTAATCTGCCCCAACCTCCCCTTTCTATTATATATTGGACCCTATTAGACTGCTGAGTAATTCTCTTATAGACCTGTAGAACTGATTTAAGAGAACCACGATGGTCAAACCTGAAGTTGGCGTCAGAGGAATATGTAATATTTGTAGAAACATGTTCCTCCATATCTTCGACAACGGTGTAATGTTCCAGGCCTTGAACATCTACTGACTCGGGGACCATGGACTGTGCTTCAGAACCCTCTGTGATTTTGGCTTTTTTGCTGGTTTTCTTTCTGCCAACCCATCTCGAAACAACATTACTTGACATCTGTGGTAACAAATAATAGAACATTGTCATTAAAATGAACAAATCACGACAATGCATAAACACTTAAAAAATTTTTAACACCACCTAAACAAGTAGGGAAAGCAAAATTTCCATACACATTTGTACAAACAATTATACATTAAACATTCTAAAAATACATACATCATTATCAAAATACAACAATCACACCCATTATAACCATTCTAAATCAAATTACACAATTGCAAAAATTCCATACACATTTGTTTTATATTAAATCAAAATTAAATAAAAATTAAATAAAATTAAATAAAAATTAATTTTTTTTCTACACAACATAATATATTCAACCAAAAATTAAACATAAACCCACTAAAAATTAACTACAACAATTTCGTATTGTATGTTCAATTTAACAAATAGCAACACATTTTAAAACCTAAAATTCATAACATGTACATAAACCCTAAAAAATTCCCAATTTTATAATTATATTACAAATTCATATTTCAATAATGGGTTTATAATAAACTAATTAAACAACATCTACAACCAATTTAACAAACTATTCATCTAATTATATACGAAATTAACGAAATTAAAACAATTGAATTTAAATATTTTTAGGGTAGAAAATATACCTTGATTTTTCTTCAAATTTGGTTGACCAAATTATTAAAATGGGAACGGGATATTGGGTTATCGTCAAAAAGGTGCAAGTTGTTGTCAAAATTGGGTTGTTAAGAATGTTTTGGATGGGAGTGGTAGGAGGCGAGAATGGGGGAACATGAGGTAAGAGAAGAAGATGAAGAAACAGGAGAAAAATTAGGGTTTTATTTCCTCCAACACCAAGGCGGAAAATTGGAAAACCGTCTAGAATTCCTAGACCCAACCCTACCATCACGCCCGACAATTCCACCACACATGTGCGAGCCGCACGCCAATCCAGCGTGATTTTAACACCACGTCCGTTTGTAAATTCACATTGGTATTCCGCACACTTCGCAGACTAATATGAAATCCCGCCTGAACAAACGGAAATTTGATATGCCGCTTTGAGAATAGGCGACGTTCTAGGATCGAGTTTCAAGTTTTAGTTTGCGGACGGGAGATCAAAATATCGCATGTACCAGGCGTTGTGTTCATGGCTCGTCCGTTTTTTGAAGCGAAAATACAGTAATTCGCTAATACCCAAACGCCAGTTTACTGCATCGCTCGATTATTCTCCGCTGTTTTTACCCCGGATCAGAGATCAAATTTTTTGATCTTTAATCGATGGGTATAATCGTGTGATTGTGGACGCCCTAAGGAGCATCTTGTTTCCCGCGCTTTAGGTTTTTACTGAAAGAGCAGATCATCAGAGTTTAGAGAGACAGAGAATGTGCGGCAGAGCTCGTTGTAGTCTCAGAGTGGACGATATCCCTAGGGCTTGTGGTGTTAACAATGGTCCGAGACGAACTGTGCAGATAGATCGGTTTGTTATTCTCTACCTTTGCCCTAATTTTCTTCATATTTAACTGACCTGAACTGTATTCTGAATTCACTTGACCATTATTTTTCCTTCTTCTAGGTATAGACCATCTTATAATGTTTCTCCAGGGTTTTATGTTCCTGTTATTCACAGAGAACCTCAAGAAATAATGGTGGTGCTGGTCAGGAAACTGTTCTTCATTGTATGAAATGGGGACTTATTCCTAGCTTTACTAAGACAACTGAGAAACCTGATCACTACAGGATGGTATTTTTCTATCTTATTGCTTTAACATTCGTTTCCCCCTTTTTATAAATGTCCTGTTTCATTTTTGAGGTATTAATTCATTTAGTTTATGCCCTTTGTCGTAATTATAGTGTTTCCATATTTCAGAATATAATCTTCATGCTTTTTTTTTAAGGGTAATTTCATGTTTTTCAACTGGGTTAGGATGTGTTGTGTTTGTGACTTGAAATTTATCCAAATTTTCTAAGAAAGCCTAATAAACTGATGTACTATATGTTTCTAATTTTGAAATTAGTGGCAGAAGAAAGTATAAGATGTGTAATCTTGTGCGAGTTCTGCTAGGGTGCACGTGATGCATGAGTCCCACGTGGACGCCCTATTCAAGTTGGATGGGCAACCCGTTGGGGTGAATGCCTGGAATGTACGGTGAATAGGGTATCGTGTGTACCAAATGCTTGTGCACTCTATCATTTTTTATTTTGTACTTATGATTGAAGCATCTTGGTTTGAAATTGCAGTTCAATGCTCGATCAGAGTCAATTTCTGAAAAAGCATCTTTCCGTCGTTTACTTCCAAAGAACCGGTGTGTTATGGCCGTAGAAGGGTATGTATAGAATCCTGTTTTGCATCTCTGTGTCTTTTTTTTTTGTTATCTGATCTTGTTTGGGCAGGACACATCATAATCTTTTACGACAGTGCTGATTCCATCGTCATCTTGCTATTTGGATACGTATAATTGCAGTTTTTATGAGTGGAAAAAAGATGGGTCAAAAAAGCAGCCATACTATATTCATTTTAAGGATGATCACCCTCTTGTTTTTGCAGCTCTTTATGATTCTTGGAAGAACTCGGAGGGTAAGATTTCAAAACTTTGTTCTATTCTTGGGGGTTTATCCTATCTGGCAGTGATAACGGAGAATATAAATCCGTATTTGTGCAGTATCTTTTCTTATCAATATCATGAAGAAATATGTTGCTGGAGGGTTGAAATCCTCCACTGCAACTTCGTAAACTGGTGAATCTACCACTCATTGTTACATCTTAAAAAAAGTATTTTTAGACTAGAGGAAACCATCACATGCCTAAATTAAAATCTGGCGTATATTTTACTTTGAAAGGGAGGTAATTTATACGTTTACAATTGTGAAAAACCTCCTGTTCATCAACTTTTCAGTGGATTCATGGTCAGTAGCGTGTGTTCTTCATTTTACATTTATTCCTTATTAGTGAAATCATCATCTTTTGATTCGTATATCTTTTATAACTGTTATCTTGGGTGATAAGAGCTCTATTGGTGTATGGCTGAATGGTTCAACTACCTCTGGATTTGATACTCTTCTTAAGCCATTTGAAAATTCTGATTTAGTAAGTGCTATTTGGAAACAATAGATATGAAGTAGTATGTGTATTCTTTCATAGCCCTAATAAAATGTTATGTGTGAAGTTATCTCTTTGGCCAGATCTTCTCAAATGCTTCTTTCCTCCAGTAGATGATCTGCTACTGTTTTATGAATTGTTTGAACAGTCGAATAACTATATCCTTTTTGTTCTTCACTTACTATATTGTATAGGTGTGGTACCCTGTTACACCAGCAATGGGCAAAGCTTCCTTTGATGGGCCAGACTGTATCAAAGAGGTGATATCAGTATCGATTTCCTTACGTCTTGTATTTTTTTGGTGATATGTTAGAATCATCACCTCCCCGAAGCCACATTATATCTCAAAAGGAGGTATTTTGGTAAATATGTAGGATTAGTGGTGTAGGATTCATCTTCCAGACTAGATTTTAGATATCAGAATTGATGACACAGTAGGATTTGAACCTTCCCCTAGGTTTTTTTAAACACTTAACTTTTTGACTTGGGAAATCTTTTTTAGCTGGTAAGATTTGATAGGTTGGTGAATATCTCTTTGTGCATACAACATCTTTGTTATATTCTCTATATAGACATGAAGTGTTTGGCGAGTCTTGTAATAGTAATTTGTGATCCCTTTCTATCTCTTCTCAAAGTTTCAGTTCTTCCTTTCAAGTCCAAATGTATGTGTACTAAATAAGAACTCATTGCTCCACAGATACCGTTGAAGACTGAGGAGAAGAACCTAATCTCAAAGACTAGAAGTAGTCGTCCCGCTGTGGCTGGAAAAACTGGACCATCGACTACTTCTAGTCTTTGGTCCTTGATTTAGTCCATCCTTTAGAGCGTCCACAATGGGATGATTAAAAGTGGGACTAAAGATCAAAAGAAGAAATTACTCGGGAATTTGGTGGCGGAGAGGGACGACTTCTACTGTAGCCGACTAGATTTAGGATTTTTTCTGGACTAAACATGCTTTAGTCGGGCGGGGTCGTAGTGTTCCACTTATTCTCAAGCGGCATCGTAGTGAATCGCCCAGCGCCAAGCGTTATTCTGGGACAACACTTAAAAATACGGGCGGTAAGCTAGGAATACGCCTGATCAAGCGCTATTCTGGGAGTATGCCTGATGAAACGGGGCTCTAGGATAACGCTCACCAACAGGCGTAACGCTGGAATACCGCTCAGTTGGAGCGTTATCCTAGGATTCCGCCTACAATTAAATGTCATTGGCGCGCTCCTAGAATACCGCCTGAATAATCTTCAATGAAGATCAATAAAACACTCCACACAGACTCAAACACTCACTAGAAACTGATTCAAACACTGCCAGCACGCCTGGCTAATCCACCTGGTTACCGCCGATCACATTCATCACTTCCAGCAACCGAAATACCATCTCCATCACTGCCTTTAATATTATCTTGAAATTCAAACACTCACTAGAACCCATAGCAACCAACAGAAAGGATTTGGTATAGAACTGGTCACTCCGGCCTTTCTACAAACACAAGGTGTGCCTTAAACTCATAAGGAAGAGATAAACTTGTTTCTGATTTCTAAAACCCTTTCAAATCTCCTTCCCTGCAATCATTCATTTCCATTCATTTAATCATCTCATCCTTCACGGCAGCACAAACCCATTCTCCATAAGCAATCACATATTCATTCATAGCAATTACCAATTTTTCCATGTCTATTCTTTTGGGACGATCTCACTGCAATTCTCCAGGAGAAGAAACAAGAAGGATGAAGAGCTCGGGGAATGTATGCGTAGAATGAAACAAGAAAAAGAAATTGGTAGTTGCAGTGAGATGGTTTATGGGTTGCTGCCATTCGAGAAAGTCAGGGGTGAACTTAGAGTCTTTGAAGAATCAGGTAGAGTGGGTACATATTTGTTATGGTTTTAGATGAGTGGTTGGCGTAAAATCAATGAAGACCAGATGGGTTCTGCTGCAATGCTTCTATGGGTACTTTGAGTTCGAGTTGAATGCAGAGAAGATGGTGGTCTGTGATAAATTTGGAGAATGTTTGGAGGAGGAATTCACTGCCGAGAAATAGGTTTGATGGAACAACGAGAGAATGATAAAATTCAGTTGGGAAGTTGCGATTCGGTGATTCAATAGGTGTGATGCTGTTGCTGCTAGTCTGATGAATGATGGACAGAAGTGGTGAAAGTTGTGAGTGAATTGATGCCTTGAGATTACGTTGCTGAATTGTGAGGTTTAATCGAGAAGATGGGGCGGGATGCTAGCATTCCGCTTGGAATTCTAGGCGAGGCGCTAGGACACCGGCCATCCCTTTCTTCTCAGGCGTGATGCTGGCACACCACGATTGTCTAGTGCTCCGCCCGTCTATTGGGCGTGGTCCTAGGATACCGTCCACTATCAGTAGTTATCTTCCGTGTCCGCCCTACATCGAGCGTTATGCTAGGATTCCACCTGGCTCAAACGTTATGTTAGGATTTCGCCCGTCTTTCCAAGCGCTATGCTGGGACACCGCCCGACACCAGACGTTTCTCTAGAACACCGCCCGACTATATACGGCTGTTCTTGGACCGGTCTAAAGACTAAATTTTTTTGTCTTTGGTCTTTTGGGATGGTCGACCCACTGTTCTTCACTTACTATATTGTATAGGTGTGGTACCCTGTTACACCAGCAATGGGCAAAGCTTCCTTTGATGGGCCAGACTGTATCAAAGAGGTGATATCAGTATCGATTTCCTTACGTCTTGTATTTTTTTTGGTGATATGTTAGAATCATCACCTCCCCGAAGCCACATTATTTCTCAAAAGGAGGTATTGAGGTAAATATGTAGGATTAGTGGTGTAGGATTCATCTTCCAGACTAGATTTTAGATATCAGAATTGATGACACAGTAGGATTTGCACCTTCCCCTAGGTTTTTTTAAACACTTAACTTTTTGACTTGGGAAATCTTTTTTAGCTGGTAAGATTTGATAGGTTGGTGAATATCTCTTTGTGCATACAACATCTTTGTAATATTCTCTATATAGACATGAAGTGTTTGGCGAGTCTTGTAATGGTAATTTTTGATCCCTTTCTGTCTCTTCTCAAAGTTTCAATTCTTCCTTTCAAGTCCAAATGTATGTGTACTAAATAAGAACTCATTGCTCCACAGATACCGTTGAAGACTGAGGAGAAGAACCTAATCTCAAAGTTCTTCTCTAAGAAAAAACCTGATAATGAAGAAGAGACCAATGAGCCAATCATAATTTCACCAAAAGAATCTAATCACCCAGAACCATCTGGAAGCCTGAAAGTTGAACCTGAAGAGAACATTGACCTTCCAAGTGATTCAAAAGAAAAAAGAAGCGATAAATCTGATAGTTCTCCCTTACATCCGGAAGAGGATAAAAAGTGTGGAATCAAACGGGGTTATGAGGAATTAGAATCAGAGACAAAGCCTTCACCAAACAAGATTGTAAAGGCTAAAATGAGTCCTCTGAAGAAGAAAAGCAACATTAAAACTGCAGGGGATAAACAGCCAACACTACTTTGTTACTTTGGAAAAAAATCCTAGGGCAGCACTCTATCTGATTTCTCTATAGAGGGGGTCTAAAAAATGGTCATTTAGTAGTAGACTGGCAGGCACAGGGTATTTTGTATGAAACTAAGAAGATGTTGGCTGAAATGAGCAACTTTTTGGGTTTCCAGTTCAACTACAAATCTGGAGATACTTCAGCTGATGTTATGGCTAAGGAGGTGAGACAGTATGCATTTCAAGACTTGAGAACATATTCCTGAAGTGATTATAACGGTGTTAGCAGTATAACAATCAAATGTTAACTCTAGTAAATCTACTTTCTGTATCATTAGATAGCTCTACTGTCCCTAACTTTGTACAATCAATGAATTTTTCCTTTCTGTAAAAAAAGAAGTGAAGTTTAGAAATCCTGATAGAAGAAGTGAATTATGAATCTGAGTTGTCTTTTTTGTAGTATTGCAGGGCTTGGATTTATGCAAGTATTGCAACTGTATAAAGTGATAACTATAATACTATACCTTTTGAAATAAACCTTGTACGAACCGTCACATAGTTCAGCAGTATGGTATGTCACCTGAACTCCCAAGTCTGAGTTCTACCCTGGATTCTCTAGAACGTTGTCCTTGAGAATTTTTTATATTAACAGATACTGCAAAAGCACGCCGCTGACGGACAACACGTGTCCACTCAGTCAAGAGTTGTCTGCCAATGGGAGTGCAATGATTATTTTTAGATCAATCCAATCGGATGTAGAACCATCCCTATAAATTTAACATATTTTAATTCTATTTTTACTTACATATAAATAATATCGATCATATATTCTAGAATTCTCTTTGCCTTATCGATCACATATATTCCTCGGACGGAAATGTCACAACCAAAGTTAATATACACATACAACTTAAGTTACACCCTTTTGACAATGACACTTCATGATTACCAATCCTTACTCAAAACAATTTGTAAAAACAAATACTATTTTTTTTAAAAACAGTACTTAACACAGTTTTCCTAATCTATAGATTTTTGGTGATCTAACCTATAGATTTTTGGTGATCAACTTATGGAATAACATAATGAATTGATTATCTCTTTATTAAGAGAAGAAAGATCTCATCTTGTGAATACATATTCTACAAACTACCTATGTGATATACCAAATTAGTCAGGTATCGATCATTGACGGTCTTACATGTACAAACTACCTATGTGATATACCAAGTTAGTCAGGTATCGATCATTGACGGTCTTACACGTTGACTAGTCAAAACACATCACATTAGAGAACATGACTTCATTGCTCGCTTAGGATTAATAACTCGTACGAAGAATAATAACCTAACACACAATGATGTCACATTTCAATTATGCATTTATCTAGGTGAATGTGATCCTGTTCAATGTATTCTAAATACATCAGTAATTCATTTCAGTGTTTTGTACCCAAATAACCGAGACAAACTACTCTTCATCAGAGGATAAATTACTATAATCTTGCATACGAGTTACCAAACTCTTTGCTGATTGCTAAAGCTATTTCAGCTAATGAAATTTGACAATTGAATGCCCTATCCAATGTATCAATTTAATCTCATTTTATTTAAGGTCTACCCATTTTATTTAAGGCCTACCAAATTTTGTGTCCATCTAACAGAGGGGGATAAGAGGTGTCTAAAGAGTGAAACTGTTAAATTACCCTTACCATTAAAACTTAAAAACTTAAAACTAAATCCATCACAATTCCATTCTCTCGGTATTTTTCTATCAATCAATTCCTCTTAATTAGGTTTTGATTAATTTATACATTCAAAACTGAAATTTATCAGAAATTTTGGTTTTCTGAGTTTAACCAAAATCGATCGATATGAATGTTCATATTAGCCGATTCTAGAAAATCACCTGATATGCACATATATATCGATCGTATCTGGTTTGATGTTCTTCGTGGTTGAAGAACATTAACACAAAATCGGTCGACGTGAACATTCATATTGGCCCATTCCGGTTAAAGGGAAACAAAAAAGTTTATGTTGGTTTTTTAGGATACAATCTTTCGATGTGGAAATTCATATTGACCGATTTCTGGTTAAGAAAATGCCACTTTATTATGTTGGGTTTTAGAGTATAATCGATCGATATGAACATTCATATCGATCGTTCTTGTTAACCATTTTTTCTGGATGGATTTTAGGTTACAATCGGCATATATATCAACAAATATATGTTGATTCCATTTTTTCTTCGTGGTTGAAGAACGTCAAACTAGAATCAACTAACTTGAGCCATCGTATCCACCGATTCTAACTTGATGTTCATAAAAATAATCAAATTTTCTCAATTTTTTTCTTCATGTTTTGGGTATTAAATTCACAACTAACACATTAATTAACAACGTGAAATTTTATGAGGAACCCAAGTTTGGATCCTCTCTCTTCCATAAACCCATCATTTAAATGGTTTATATCTGCGCCCAGTTTATAAGACGGACGGTTAGAAACACTTATTTTGGTTTGACGGGATATTTCCATATTTTATAGATGACTAAACTGACCTTTATAAATAAGTTTTAGTAATAAAAAAAATCTTTAAAAAAAATACATTGCACGGTTAATAAGTCATAAGTGTTTTTTATGGACGGACGTTTCTCATTTTCTGTTTTCCTCTTATATGTTCTCAAATTTTTTTCATCAATGTAAAAACTCCATTGTTACTCACAAGGGTTTTTAATTTTTGTCGATCAATTGATTACTTCTTTTTTCTCTTCTGCTTCTTTCTTCTTCACCTAAATTAGCTCAAGATTTTGAGAAGTTTCTTTCCAAAAATTGATACCAATAAAAAAACTCAAAAACTTAGAAACTTGTGAACAATTCAGGGTGACACTAACCATTATAGGTAAATGGAAACATAGATCTTGTCTATAGGAATTGGTGTTCCCAGCTAAATGGTCTATTCATAAAGGGACATAGCTCAGGTGTTAGAAATAACATGATAGTCGTCACCATATCATGTTCTGTTTTTATTTTTGCAACTTTTTGTATTTCTCTAAGTGATTTGGTGGGGCACTAGTATCGCCTTGTTGTCGTCAGGATAAAATAGAATGATTGAGATCAAGCCCCATTATTTTAATTGAACTTGACCAATGAAAAAAAATTGACACTTGGATAACAATATGTGTGTGTGTTCCCTGTCTCCCTCGCCTCAACAAGCGTGGAATGCATGACCCATGGGAACTATCATGTAATATGATGACAAGGAGCATCCGCTTAGATTCAAAAGATCTAATCATGTTGTCGATTTTTTTTTTGTATATATTCAATAAATCGACTGCTGGGGCCCTTGTATATACCGGCTGAATTGATACTAGAATTAAGATACAAACCAGTGGGTGCGTATCTCAATCCATTAGGGTTCATATTGGCATGATGTTCATACAAATATTCTGGGAAACACCGTTCACCTTAGTCAACGCACACTTCTATCTCCATATCCATCTTCTTAATCTATTCATTTGATTGTGGTTTGTTAGATTCCGAGTATCGTGGTCCATTGTACGAATTTCTTAGTAGAGCTTTGTTTTCTTATGTATGAATTTTAGTACCCTGAGTGCAAACTTGTGTACAACAATTGGATCCATACAGGGTAATGATTCTAATAGCCGAAGAATTTAGTAGCCAACTAAATAGTATGTTTAGTGTCTCTCCTCAAAAGTTCACAGGTAGCTAAATTTTGGAGTAAAAGGTTTTGTGGGTATATCTCTTGTAAACCATCACGAGACAAAACTCATCCGCTAAGGCCACTTAGGGGTTTAAAGGCTTTTTACATATGCTAAATGAAGTCGCAATTCCTGCGAAAGTGAATTAGGATTTTATTTTATTCTTAGATTAGTTTTGCTTGAGGACTAGCAAAATATATGTTTGGGGGTATTTGATACATGCATAATTTATACATATTTACCGCTTAATTTATATTTACTTATGCCTGAATTTGTATTAATTTTTTTTTATTGTTTTAATTATTTGTCACTCTTAAAAATCCAAAAAATTGTTATGGTTTTGAAAAACCTATTTACAATAACCGCAATTGCCGTTGTCTACATTGTACTTTGGGCGTATACCACATATTAAAACAATAAAATAACAAAATTAATAAAAAGTCAAGTACAAGCAAATATAAATTAAGCGGTAAAGATGTATAAAGTATGCCCGTATCAGTTTCTTCATATTCAGGTAAACCGTTTATTTATTTTATTTTTTCATAATTCTGATAATTTTTCTTCTATTTTTCTACCTTTTTCTTAACATTCATTAGGGTCTTGTAAGGATTATGTGTGTTTAAACTTTAAAACTTCATTAAATACTCATAAACTCTTATTGTTATAGCCCATGATAAGTCGTATAGTTGATTCACTCATTGTTTCTAACTATCTCTTAGTGCTAGTAGCATGTTTACCGTATGAATTATTAAAGATGTGTAATCATGATTAGCAGCAACGTTTTTTTTTTGTGGGTTTTAGGGTCTGACAATGTAATTGTGGTAGTTCTGAATATTACTTTTTTGAATATTAAGTTACTTTCGGTTTATAATAGCTTGTGATAATTGTAATTTACGTAATGTGTGATAAATGAAATTATCATAACATTTGATATTTGTAATTATCACAAGTTGTGTTTGATGTTTATGATAAACTGGTTTTTTATTGTCAGACCCCAAACTTTTCTTGAGTTTAAGTGGACCCATTATAGTTAGAAATCAAATTCTACACTAAGAATGCTAAAAAGATAAAATATAATCAAATTTCATGTATCTTTAATAATTTTGGGTGACCTTAATGGTAGATGTTTATTTCTAAATAGTGAGTTTGTGTTAATCTAAATCCTTGGTGCCTAAATAGCCCCTTATGCATGATATGCACGTGTCAACTGGAGAGAGCATCATGGGCATCATAGAAACTTTCTTTTGATGTGAAAAATAAAAACAAAAAGAATAGAAATAGGGGAGCCGATTTCTTCTTCCTCCCTTTTCTCCAATTCCCTTCCTCCGTAACTGAAAACTAAAGTGAAATTTTCTTTGAGAAATCCGTGGATTTATTACTTGAAAGTCGTCACTATGGTACTTGTTGTAGCAAAAATATTTCCATAACACTCCTTGACATTTGTATTGAAAGATGAAATCTAGACAGTCAGACGAATTAAGATTTGTTTCTGATGGATGAAATATGGATCGTTAGATGATTCACAATATTCTTCGAGATGCGTTTTGATGACGAAGAGATTCCATCTCAGCTGTCCAGTGATTTTATCTCTCTTGGAATTGTTGATGAATGAAGAGGGGGGAGGGGTGGTACCTGCAACAACACTCCGATGCCTCAATGAGTAAGAGCTCTAAGCAGGTTTTTATGGAGAGAAAAGGATTAGAAAATGTGTACCTTTCTAGTTGGAATTCCACCTCTATTTATAGGTGTTCTCAATAACTGATTCCCCCCCTTTTCTAGGCATCAGTAATTTCCAGGTTTGAATATTTTTTGATATTCAACTTACTACTAAAACCTCATAAGTGTTTAACTATCAAAATAACAATAGAAGCCACCAAGGCTAATAGAAACAGTCCAAAATATCTTCAAATAGTCTTAAGAAAACGCTTCTAGTAGGATATTTCTAAAACGAGCACAAAAGTGAACGAAATTGCTTCTTTCGATAATCAGCTTACTACTAAGACCTTATAGGTATGTAGATATTAAACTAACAATAGATTTCACAAAAGCAAATGGAATTTATCCAAAATATCTTCAAATAGTTTTAAGAAAGTGCTTCTAATAGGATATTTCAAAAACATGCACAAATGTGCACGAAATTGCTTCTTTCAATATTCAGCTTACTACTGAAACCTCATAGGTGTGTAACTATCAAAATAACAAAAGGGTCCACCAAGGCTAATTCAAATGGTCCAAAATATCTTCAAATAGTGTTAAAAAGTGCTTGTAATAGGATATTTCAAAAACAAGCACAAAAGTGCACGAAATTGCTTCTTTCGATATTCAGCTTACTACTAACACCTCATAGGTGTAGATATCAAAATAACAATAGAGTCCACAAAATATAATGAAAATTATCCAAAATATCCTCAAATAGTTTTAGCAAAGTGCTTCTAATAGGATATTTCAAAAACGAGCACAAAAATGCATGAAATATCTTCTTTCGATATTCAGCTTACTACTTATACCTTATAGGTCTGTAGATATCAAAATAACAATAGAGTTAACCAAATATATTGGAAATTATCCAAAATATCTTCAAATAGTTTTAAAAATGTGCTTGTAATAGGATATTTAAAAAACATGCACAAAAGTGCACGAAATTGCTTCTTTCGATTTTCATCTTACTACTGAAACCTCATAGGTGTGTAATTATCAAAATAAAAATAGAGTCCACCAAGGATAATGGAAATGGTCCAAAGTATCTTCAAATAGTTTATTATAGAGCTTATAATAAGATATTTCAAAAACATGCACAAAAGTACACGAAATTGCTTCTTTCGATATTCAGCTTACTACTGAAACCTCATAGGTTTGTAACTATCAAAATGAGAAAAGAGTCCACCAGGGATCATGGAAATGGTCCAAAATATCTTCAAATAGTTTTAAGAAAGTGCTTTTAATAGGATATTTTAAAAACGAGCACAAAATTGCACGAAATTGATTCCTTCGATATTAAGCTCACTACTAAGACCTTATAGGTGTCTAGATATCAAAATAACAATAGATTTCACTAAGGCTAATGAAAATGGTCAAAAATATCTTTAAATAGTTTTAAGAAAGTGCTTCTAATAGGATATTTCAAAAACGAGCAAAAGTGCACAAAATTGCTTATTTCGATATTCATCTTACTACTTAGACCTTATAGGTGTGTAGATATCAAAATAACAATAGAGTCCACCAAATCTAATGGAAAGGATCCAAAATATCTTCAAAGAGTTTTAAAAAAGTTCTTGCAAAAGGATATTTCAAAAACATGCACAAAAGTGCACAAAATTGCTTCTTTCAATTTTCAGCTTACTACTGAAACCTCATAGGTGTGTAACTATAAAAATAAGAAAAGGGTCCACCAAGGATAATGGAAATGGTCCAAAATATCTTCAAATAGTTTTAAGAAAGTGCTTCTAATAGGATATTTGAAAACGAGCACAAAAGTGCACAAAATTGCTTATTTCGACATTCAGCTTACTACTAAGACCTTATAGGTGTGTAGATATCAAAATAAAAATAGAATCCACTAAGGATAATAGAAATGGTCAAAAATGTTTTCAAATAGTTTAAAGAAAGTTCTTGTAATAGGATATTTCAAAAACGAGCACAAAAGTGCACGAAATTGCTTCTTTTGATATTCAGCTTACAACTTAGACCTTATAGGTGTGTAGATATCAAAATAACAATAGAGTCCACCAAAGATAATGGAAATGATCCCAAATATCTTCAAATAGTTTTTAAAAAGTTTTTGTAATAGGATGTTTCAAAAACATGCACAATAGTGCACAAAATTGCTTCTTTCAAATTTCAGCTTACTACAGAAACCTCATAGGTGTGTAACTATCAAAATAACAATATAGTCCACTAAGGATCATGGAAATGGTCAAAAATATCTTCAAATAGTTTGAAGAAAGTACTTCTAATATGATATTTCAAAAACAAGCAGAAAAGTGCACAAAATTGATTCCTTCGATGTTCAGCTTACTACTGAAACCTCATAAGTGTGTAACTATAGAAATAACAATAGGGTCCACGAAGGCTAATAGAAATGGTCCAAAATATCTTCAAATAGTTTTAAGAAAATGCTTATAATAAGATATTTCAAAACATGCATAAAAGTGCACGGAATTGCTTCTTTCGATATTCAACTTACTACTTAGACCTTATAGGTGTATAGATATAAAAATAACAATAGAGTCCACTAAGGATAACGGAAACGGTTAGAAATATCTTCAAATAGTTTTAAGTAAGTGCTTGTAATAGGATATTTCAAACATGAGCACAAAAGTGCATGCAATTGCTTCTTTCGATATTCAAATTACTACAGAGACCTCATAGGTGTGTAGATATCAAAATAACAATAGAGTCCACAAAAGCTAATGAAAATTATCCAAAATATCTTCAAATAGTTTTAAGAAAGTTCTTCTAATAGGATATTTCAAAAACGAGCACAAAAGTGCAGAAATTGCTTCTTTCGATATTCATCTTACTACTTATACCTTTAGGTGTGTGGATATCTAAATAACAATAGAGTCAACCAAAGATAATGGAAACGATCCAAAATATCTTCAAATAGTTTAAAAAAGTTCTTGTAATAGGATATTTCAAAAACGTGCACAAAAG
>JAJJMC010029153.1:10000-42500 GCA_023531435.1 Papaver californicum
AGCATTAACGCCGCAAAGACCAATGCACCAATTGCAGTACAATAGAGTTGTAATTCACTAGTTATTCCGGACGCTCTCCAAATCTGAAAAAACCCAGAGGTTATTTGTATTCCTCGGAAACCCCCACCCACATCACCATTCAATATTTCTTGGCCCACGATTGGCCAAACCACCTGAGCGCTGGGTCTAATGTGAGTAGGATCGCTTAGCCATGCTTCATAATTGGAAAAACGGGCACCGTGGAAATACATGCCACTCAGCCAAAGAAATATGATGGAGAGTTGACCGAAATGGGCACTAAATACTTTTCGGGAGATCTCCTCCAAATCACTGGTATGGCTATCGAAATCGTGAGCATCGGCATGTAGGTTCCAGATCCAAGTGGTAGTATCAGGGCCTTTAGCTATTGTTCTTGAGAAATGACCTGGTCTGGCCCATTCCTCGAAAGAAGTTTTTACGGGATCCCTATCCACCAAAATTTTAACTTCTGGTTCCGGCGAACGAATAATCATTGAGTCCTCCTCTTTCCGGACAACACATACAAAGAGACCTGCCAACAGTCAAGTAATTAGTGAACTTCTGAAATCTATTTATAATTAGTTCCTTTCCTTCCTATCTCCCAGCTATTTATTTTGTTTAGTTATTTACTAGAGCAATTATGATCTGGAAGTCGATCCGGGGCAAGTGTTCGGATCTATTATGACATAGCCATGAGGCGCTCAACGGACCTTTATAATATTTGAAAATCCTTTCCCGGCTTTGACTTGACACAAAAACTCTTTTTTGGATTCATATGTAAATTACAGGTGCTTAGATGGAGCTGCTTCGTATCTTACATAGAACGTATGACTATTGCTCGATTCCAAATCACTTCATTGGGGCAGTCATGAATAAGACCAAGACCCCAGTATCCACATTCAAAGGCTTTTTTAGTTTGAATAGCAAAAAGGGATGTATGATGTACTGTAGTCGGGTATCGTTTATGCCTACGAGGTACTAAACGAAATAGAACAGAACAATCTTAGAAGGGATACAATGAAATTCCTTGATTAGCTCTTCCCAGAGGAAAGATCCATTTTTTTTACTGACGGATAAAAAGAGTGTTCTTATTCAAACCGCCGCGTGATCTTCAACCAATTATGCGCTTCAATATAATTACCTGGAGTAAGCGCTATAGCTTGTTTCCAATACTCCGCAGCTTGATCGGACCAAGCTTCCGCAATTTCAGAATCTCCCTGCCGAATGGCCTGTTCTCCTCGGTCGGAATAGGTGGGTCGATTCCTTCCCTTAGAACCGTACTTGAGAGTTTCCTACCTCATACGGCTCAGCAATAAATTATTTTGGTGTCCCATCTTATCTTAATCGACCCTATCTAACTAAATAAGATTTTTCATAAATCTATCCCATTTTTGTTTCTCGGGTTAACCAGAAGGGGTTAATTACATTTACATAAGTTTTAAACTTTCATTTTGATTCAAAATAAGTTTTATCTTTTCTCCTACCTTCAGAAAAATGAACCCCACTATAGTTATCTTTTTCTGAAAGGTAACTATCTCCGTTTCATTTTCATATAGAATCTTTGAAAAAGACTTTCCTCTCTAAGAAAGAAAGGACTTACTATCTTTGGGATCTGATGCTACACCGCTGCTCAATACCTTAGTGGATCAACCCTATTACATAAGTTGATTCCTAACTTATATCTCATATCATGACATAAGTAAGCAGTTTTTTCTTATTGTATCGACCCAAAATCTCACTAATTGATCTTTACGGCGCTTCCCCTATCAATTAGATCTTTTATCTATCCATAGAATATAGTATTATAGGCATATTCATTTCTTCATTTTTTGGCTTTTATGAAGTATCTTTCTTTGCTACAGCTAATAAAAATCGTTGCTTTGTACGATACATATGTAGAAAGCCTATCCTCTAGTATTTACTAGCGTATTTTATCTTTCTTTCCCTCTTTCTATAGTGGAGATAGTCGCACGTAATGACAGATCACGGCCATATTATTAAAAGCTTGTGGTAAGAATGGATTTCGTTCTAGTGCCCGGAAATAATATTCCAAAGCTTTTGTATGTTCTCCGTTACTTGTGTGGATAAGGCCTATGTTATACAGTATATAACTTCGATCATAGGGATCAATTTCTAGTCTCATAGCTTCATAATAATTCTGTAAAGCTTCCGCATAATTTCCTTCGGATTGAGCTGACATCCGTTACGGTCGTTCATTCTATTCAAAGAATCCCCGTTTCAGAACCGTACGTGAGATTTTCATCTCATACGGCTCCTCCCTTCTGTGCATAATGAATGATAATAATCCATGGAACCAAAAGAATATTGAAATATTCTCATTATGAACTGACAGGGACTAGTGTTTTTACAAGAAATCTCTAGCCAGCCTTCCTGCAAGAGGTCTTTTCTTAACACTAATCGTGTTGTTGCTAGATAGAAAAGGTTACTCCAACAATTTCTTTGTCCTCAACGCCCCCTATTTCCAGGAATTAGTCACTTCAACAGTCTTTGATGGTTATATAGGTATCCAAAGTACAAACGAGATGGATGTTTGTTGTCCCAACCATTCTTGTTAGTTCCGATCCCGATAAGGAAAGGGATAATTTATAACAAAGTTTTTTTTGTTGATTCCTAGGTGTAGTGCTTCTTCCCCTATGCCGCCTATTGGTACTGATGGAGTAGGATGGACCTCTAATACAGAAGAACCTATAGGTGTAACCTTTCGTTCAATACTAGATTAGAAAATTGAAGTATCTGAGGCTGCATCAATCGGGGATACACAATAGAAGGAATTGTTCTATTTCCAAACTTCACCTTCAAGAAGCGTAGATTTTTTGCAGATTTATTTCAATAAACGCCTTTCGTTTTATACCGAATCCAACCCTGCGTGCCTTTACTCGTAAGACGGAGAACACTAAATAGAATCAAATCACACCATCTCTATAATAGGTAAATGCCTCTTTTTCTCCGGAAGTTGTCGGAATTATGCGTAATAAGATATTGGCCACAATTGAAGAGGTCTTATCAATAAAATTTCCATTTATCCGTGATCTAGGCATAGTTCGCAATCCATTCTATAATTCTTCTCATTACCTCGCATGGGAAAAGAATCCCACAAACAAAGGAATTGTACAGGACGAAATAACATAAAAAAAGACTCGTTCTAAACATTCAATTAATATTTCCTACAGATTATGATTCAAAGAAGGAAAAAGAATAGAATAATAATTCTATGACCAAAATCCCATCCATTTTCATATTTCGAATTGTTATAATCGGTTAGTCGTACCTATATTGCAAAAATAAATATGAATGGCTCGCTATTCACCCGATTTCTGGGTCATAATCATAAAATTTTGTAGGAGAGATGGCCGAGTGGTTGAAGGCGTAGCATTGGAACTGCTATGTAGGCTTTTGTTTACCGAGGGTTCGAATCCCTCTCTTTCCTTATCTTTGCCTAATTCAAGAGCGTTATTGACCACAATGGATCAAATAACAAGGAATAGGATTATTCCACGAGGTAGACCTTTCTTTGAAATGAATTCTATATTCCTAATTGGGGTGGTACGAAAAATACTGATTAAAGGGTCGCCAAGACATAAAAAAATCCCCGCGGATCCATTTATGATACATGAATGGGAAAAATATCCGGATCAAACCCCTTAGCTTCGGTCAATTTACTTCGGCGAAAAGGGGGAAAAATTCTCCGAATCCTTGCCTTGCTATTTGAGTTAGGTTCAAGTCTGACGGGAATAATATTCTACGACTAGCAACTCGTTTATTTTCAAGCCGACCCACTTACTATCTATTATTTGATTGACTAACCCTTTATATTGGGATGAGTGAAGAGTCAAATGTTTTGGCAATTCTTCATGGGAGGATGAATCAAGATAATTTTGAATCAGAGCTTTGGATTTTTGTTCATCCCTCGTCGTAATAATATCTCGGGGTTTGCAGCGATAACTTGGTATATCTACTATATGGCCATTAACTAAAATATGTCTATGGTTAACTAATTGCCGAGCTCCAGGAATGGTCGAAGCCATACCCAATCGAAAAAGTATGTTATCCAAACGCATTTCAAGTAATTGTAGTAAAACCTGACCAGTTGACCCTTTGGCTTTTCCGGCGATACGAACATATTTAAGTAATTGTCGCTCTGTCAGACCATAATGAAACCGCAATTTTTGTTTTTCTTCTAGACGAATACGATATTGAGACTTTTTCCCAGAACGCGATTGATTTCTAAGATCATTTCCGGCTTTAGGCCGTTTACTAGTTAGTCCCGGTAAAGCCCCCAGACGGCGTATTTTTTTGAAACGAGGCCCTCGGTAACGAGACATAAAAACTCCTTTTTTATTTACAGAATAAACCTAAATTAAGACTGAACTAAACGATAAACGAAAAAAATATACTGAAGTTAAGTACTGTACTACAAAGAAGAATGAGATGAATTGTATCAATATTCAGACTCTTTTGTATATATAGCAAGGTAAGGAGACTTTGTCCTAATTTGTTCTGTAGAGATCTAACCAACCGCTCGAATCCGTTTTTTATTCATAGTTGGAAGTTCTTACGACATAATAGATCCACTATTTTTGAGAAAAGGAAAAAAGTATTTTCAATATACCTTGAGTTCAACCAGACATTATTAATCATGTAATAAAGTATAAAATGGAACAAAGAGAGAAAAGCCGGCTATCGGAATCGAACCGATGACCATCGCATTACAAATGCGATGCTCTAACCTCTGAGCTAAGCGGGCTCACATAACAGAAATTGTGTTGTGCATAGGAATTCAGTCAACTACTTAGCTCTTAGCTATTCAAAATCGATAATGAATATGAATAGAGAAAAAATGAATACTGAATAGAATGGTATTCTATAACAATATAATATAACATAAGAATTAATATAACGATAAATAGAGTGATATATGATATCAAAATTTTCAATGGGAAGAAATTCTACATTTTTTCTTTTCCATAATTCTCTTTTATATTTATAATTTATATGAATATGATTATCAATATCTTAATTCTAAATTATTAGAAATTAAGAAAAATATGGCATTCTAAAAAAAGAATCGAACGTTCAAGTATTTAAAATCGGGCGGGAAAAGTGAGAGGAAGAGAGGAATATATATGTGATATATATCCATCCATATTGAATTGCGGATACATCAATGATAGAATCATTTCTGATTAAACCAAATGTAGGTCCTTCAATAGAGAAAAAGGGGTAGATAAAAAAGAAATCAAAGAGGAGTAAAGAGAGAAACCTTTTAGATAGATAAGCTGTATCTAATGAATTCAACGGTTAACGGTTCCAGCATGAACGAAAAAAAGAAAGGGATGGCATCCCGGCCAGATCTTCGGCTCAAACTAAAAAGGGGATATGGCGAAATCGGTAGACGCTACGGACTTGATTGGATTGAGCCTTGGTATGGAAACCTACTAAGTGATAACTTTCAAATTCAGAGAAACCCTGGAATTAAAAATGGGCAATCCTGAGCCAAATCCTGTTTTCAGAAAATAAATTAAGGGGTTTCTGAAAGCGAGAATAAAAAAAGGATAGGTGCAGAGACTCAATGGAAGCTGTTCTAATGAATGGAGTTGACTGCGTTGGTAGAGGAATCCTTCTATTCAATTTGAATTTAAACTCCATAAAGAATGGGGGATAAACCTATATACGAGACGTACGTATACGTACTGAAATATCAAAGATTCTATGAATGCCGCCCTAAAATTTTTTTTACATAAAAAAAAAGGAATCATTTTTGTGAATCTATTCCAAGTTGAAGGAAGAATCGAATATTCAGTGATCAAACCACTCACTCCATAGTCTGATATATCTTTTGACGAACTGATTAATCGGACGAGAATAAAGATAGAGTCCCGTTCTACATGTCAATATCAATACAGACAACAATGAAATTTATAGTAAGAGGAAAATCCGTCGACTTTATAAATCGTGAGGGTTCAAGTCCCTCTATCCCCACAAAAAGGCCCGTTTTACTCCCTAACTGTTTATTTATACTTCTACTCTTTTTTCTTTTCGGCAGCGCCCGAAAATTAGCTATATTTATCATTCACTGTACTATTTCACAAAAGGATCGGAGCAGAAAAGCCTCTCTCGTATCACAAGTCTTGTGGTATATATGTACAAAAGAAAATCTATGATCAAGGAATCCCCGTTTGAATCATTCACAGTTCACAGCATTATTTTCAACTTCAAAAGTTTTCTTTTTTGAAAATTCCGGAAATTCCAGGGCCTGGGTAAGATTTTGTAATGCTTTTTGATTCTCTTGAATTGACATATACCCAAGCCCTCTAGTAGGATGGGGATGGTGCCTCAAGAAGGGTTGGGATAGCTCAGTTGGTAGAGCAGAGGACTGAAAATCCTCGTGTCACCAGTTCAAATCTGGTTCCTGACATTGAGTATCTACTGTTAAGTTCCTGACATTGAGCATCCATTATTAACCCACAGGTTAATAATAGATACTCATACAAATTCGATACGAATCAGCATACATACATGCTATCGTCCGAATGTCTAGAGAGAGAAAATCCTACCCTTTTTCTTAAAGTCTGTATAAAAAAAGAAATAGAATATCTTCCAAATTTGGGAATCTCAATGAGGACCCATTTTTTTGCGCATCCATATATCCATATATAGGAAAAAGAGTTCGATTACTCTGTTTGCTCTAGAAGAGACTGTAAAAAAATTCCTTGAATATCTCGCGGCGTAAAAAGAAAATTAGGTTCGTATCATTCAATGAGCATCTTGTATTTCATAGAATTTTGGAGCAATATAATCCTTACGTAAGGGCCATCCTATCCAACTTTCAGGCATCAAAATACGTTTCAGGCGTGGATGATTATCATAAGAGATTCCCAACATATCATAAGATTCCCGTTCTTGGAAATCCGCACTTTTCCAAATCCAAAAAACAGACGGAATTCTGGGATTTATCCTTGGGGCAAATACTTTAATGCATACCTCCTCTGGCTGATCCACACCATACTCTATTCTCGTAAGATGATACACACTAGCTAAGAGTCCGCCCGGTGCTACATCATAGGCACACTGAGAGCGTAGATAATTGTAACCATATACATATGAAATGACAGCAATGGAATGCCAATCCTCGGGCTTTATTTGTAAAGTTTCGACTCCTTGGTAATCGAAGCCTAAAGATCTATGAACTAACCCATGCTTGACTAGCCAAGCAGACAAACGACCCTGCATTTTTTTAATCTCTCCCGGATTTTCATTTGTATAAGTAGTTCACGTTTACGACGAAATTTTTGAAAATTGAAGTGAAGGGCATTTGCTATTCTTCTGCACAAAAGAAAAGCAGCCTCCCTAATTCACTAATTCGTGGGAAGATACTGAACTTTTGTATTTGAAAAATGTTTCATAAGGTATCTCTGAAGTGGATCGCGATTGATAGACTAATCCTTGATCATAATTTCCAGTATGCGTGCTGCGTCCAACATAAAACTTGTGAGTGGTAGTAAAACATCGATTATTCTGTTGAGACCCAAATCTATCCTCGTAGATTTCTCGAGATACCTTCTTACGAAGTTTTGTTATAGCATCGATAACTGCCTCCGGTTTAGGCGGGCAACCCGGCAAATAAACATCCACAGGAATTAGCTTATCAACTCCTCGAACAGTACTATAAGAATCAGTACTGAACATCCCTCCTGTAATAGTGCAGGCTCCCATAGCAATGACATATTTTGGTTCAGGCATTTGCTCATATAATCTTACTAAAGAGGGAGCCATTTTCATTGTTACTGTGCCGGCTGTTAAAATTAAGTCCGCTTGCCTAGGACTCGATCTTGGTACCAAGCCATAACGATCAAAGTCGAAGCGCGAGCCTATTAATGAAGCAAATTCAATAAAGCAACAACTGGTACCATACAGAAGCGGCCATAAACTGGAGAGTCTTGACCAATTTGAAAGATCATTTGATGTAGTTGAAATAACTGAATTTTGGGTTGTTTGATCAAGTACCGGAAACTCAATGGAATTCATAACTGTCTCAATGTCATTTTTTTCTTCTTTTTTCTTTTTATTGTCTGAATATTCAGGAGCTAAGACCATTCCAACGCTCCTTTTCGCCATGCATAAACTAAACCAACAATTAGGATAAGCACGAAAATTAAAGCTTCTATAAAAACGGATACACCCAATACATCGAAACTCATCGCCCATGGGTAAAGAAAAACCGTTTCAACATCAAAAACAACAAAAACCAGAGCAAACATATAATAACGAATTCGGAATTGTAACCAAGCGTCGCCCATTGGTTCTATGCCCGATTCATAACTAGAAAGTTTCTCCGGTCCTTCCCTAGTCGGGGCTAAAACTCCGGAAATGAAAAAAGCCAAAATAGGAATCAGACTTGATATTATTAGAAATGCCCAGAAAATGTCATATTCGTAAAGCAGAAACATAGATGCACTCCTATGAATGTGGAAAAATATATACCGTATTCTTCGATTCGATCTGGAATTTGAATTAAGCTATAACTTTTTAGTCGAAATACCAATGAATTTTGATTGAACTCCCCAGTTTTTTTGCTGTGGGTCATTCTTGTTTCAAGATTCATCGAGTGGAATCCGATTTTCACTTATTTCGATATGCTAGAGACATATTATGCTCTTATTACAAACTTATCGTTTTTATCTTGTCTCAAATTTTCTATAAAAAAAAGAGAAAAAAGAATTACATTACATCTTTTTTTAGTTCTAATTTATATAGAATTTTGATTAAGATTAAATTAAGATACTATTAAGAAAATGAACAATTCTATATGTATGTTATATCCTTTTTGAATATTCATATAATAAAACCGAAGGGTATTGGTTTATTCTTTTCATTAAGATCCAATCCAGTTAGAGGATTGTTGTTTCTATTGATTAGATACGGAAACTGAATGCATCGCCCTATTCTATTTTTTATCCTTGTTCTAGACTTAATGGATTTTATTCAATGCATTGAATTGAGAGAAACCCTTACATCTAACAACCCTAGGGTTCTATCCCCAATTTACATTTTTTGAGTCTGTACTACCTCGACCTGCAACCCATCCCCCCCAAAAAGAAGTGGGTTATTTAATTAGAACTCGAAGTCTTAAAAGAAGAATCTAGAATATCGATCTTTAGTACTTGAAATGGGTCCGAAAAGGCGAGAATACTTATTAATGTAATTAAAATGAGTTTTCAAAAGTAAGACCAACCGCTGGGTTAGCCTTCATGCAAAAAAAAAATTATGTTGAACGAACCCTATACAACGAAGTATATCACAACGGGAAAGTCAGCCGAATCCTAAATAATTTACAGAAGAAACTTCTTCTAATCGAATCGCGCTTTATCAACTCAAATGATTCGACAGACCAAATCCCCAAACAACTCATGGAAATCGATAGGGGTACAAACACTAATAGAGTTAGGAACCAGTCATTATCTCTGAAACAACGAATTGGGTTCTGCTCCCGAAAAAACGATGAGTTGGGGGCTTCTTAACTCGTCCAAGTGCAAACAGACCCTCAATCTTCTTGCATAAAGTAAGCATAGGTAGAATTGGACTGGTGAGCAATTGGATTGGGGTATATTGAGATCTAGAAAAAGAGATTTTGTACAAAAAGAAAAGGAATATCCCAAACCCTTTGATCCTGGATAGGAAAACAGGAAAAATTTGTGTGTAATTTATCCACAAAGAAGAAAGGACAGTTTTTTTATCCGAGATCAAACAAAGACTGATTGGGCCCACTGAAATGAATTTTGTCCCTTTCATGCTCACCCGCGGGGATCGCTCGGAGCATGTGATAATTATTCTATTTCGATGGGCCAAACGACTGTCCGACTACAACCAACAAACAAGAATGAGGAAATGAAAACTATAAAAATTTTTAGGGCTATACGGACTCGAACCGTAGACCTTCTCGGTAAAACAGATCAAACTTTTTATTATCGAAATGATTCGAACTGTTCCAAAGACCCAACATGCATTTTTTTTTGCATTGGGCTCTTTCATCAACTGATATAAATATCAGATAGTCCGCCATACTTTTTCTTAACAGAAAGATAACGAGATGGCTCCACGTGCTCTGATTCATTATTTAGATTATGATCCAGGAGCAATACCAAAGTGTTTCAAAGAAGAGTTACCTTGACGTAGGTCTGCCTCTGGCCTAGATCAACCTAAGTTAAATGGAGTCTCTATCGCTCTGCTCAAAGAGTCAAATATGAAACTTCATACACCTTAAAGTTCATATTACGAAAAGATATTTTTTTGAGGTCCTTATACTCATTATGCCTAGCATTGAATGGGCTGTGTATTCACCTTATCAATTATCGAATCAATGATGGGTTCTATTTGGAGCCTAAATTGGCACCCAAAGCGGACCGAACCAACTATTTGTCAGGCTATTGTTCCCTCGAATATATAGAGTAAGACACCGATTTATCAATAAGATCAATTTTTTTGATTGCATGATGGACTCCCCTGAAAAACATTGGCGCGCGTGTAAACGAGTTGCTCTACCAACTGAGCTATAGCCCTTGTGATAGATAGTTTATCATGGAAATAATTTCTTGTCAAGATGAATCTTCTATGATCCAACATGATAGCTTCTGATCTGTTTCCTGCCAAGAATTGGTATTGCTTCGAAATAAGATTGCATCTATAATTCATCGATATGACAAGCCCCTTTCTTTCTCTTTGTGATGATAAATGACCTACTTAACCCAGTGGTTAGAGTATTGCTTTCATACGGCGGGAGTCATTGGTTCAAATCCAATAGTAGGTAGAACTTATTAGATACCGGAGTAATTAGTATCTAATAAGTTTTTCTACCCACCCTCCCTTTTATTTTAGAGAAATGCCATTACAGTTGATTCGACTCAATCCGCAGAACCAAAATATGGTGTATAAACGGAATTCACTTTTTTATTGGGGCGCACCAATTAGTTATGAAATTGAATTGATAGCCTCTACTCGCGTCCTAGCTCGTCTGACGGCTAAATTCGCTTCAATAGTTTGTCTCTTGCCCTCAGCCCGACTTAAGTTAGCCTCAGCTATTTCAAGAGCTTGCTGAGCTTCTTGTGGATCAATGTCACTACCCTTCTCCGCATCATTTACTAAAATGGTAATCTCATTATTGCCTACTCTAGCAAAACCACCCATCAGAGCTATTTTTAACCATTGGTCATTAAGGCGTAGTCTCAAAATACCTATATCTACAGCTGTGGCAATAGGGGCGTGGTTTGGTAATACACCGATTTGGCCACTATTAGTAGATAAAACTATTTCTTTCACTTCTGAATCCCAAACAATTTGATTCGGGGTTAGTACACAAAGATTTAAGGTCATTTATTCAATTTGCTCTCCACTTCTAAGTTCACAGCCTTCGCGGTAGCTTCATCGATGTTACCTACCAAATAAAAGGCCTGTTCAGGAAGACCATCTAATTCTCCGGAAAGGATCAGTTGAAACCCCCTAATGGTTTCTGCTAGACCAACATATTTCCCTGGAGAGCCCGTAAATACTTCTGCTACGAAGAAGGGTTGTGATAAGAAACGCTCAATTTTTCGTGCTCTTGCTACGGTTAAACGATCCTCTTCAGATAATTCGTCCAACCCAAGGATAGCTATAATATCCTGAAGTTCTTTGTAACGTTGTGAAGTTTGCTTAACTCTTTGCGCAATTTCATAATGTTCTTCACCAACGATGCGAGGTTGGAGCATAGTTGACGTACTATCAAGAGGATCTACTGCTGGATAGATACCTTTTGAAGCTAGTCCTCTTGATAGTACGGTAGTAGCATCTAAATGTGCAAATGTCGTGGCAGGGGCAGGGTCGGTCAAATCGTCCGCAGGTACATAAACTGCTTGAATAGAAGTTATAGACCCCTCTTTGGTAGAAGTAATTCTTTCTTGCAAAGTACCCATTTCTGTACTAAGGGTAGGTTGATAACCCACAGCAGAAGGCATTCTGCCTAATAAAGCAGATACTTCGGATCCTGCTTGGACAAATCGGAAAATATTGTCGATAAATAGAAGGACATCTTGTTCATTAACATCCCGGAAATATTCTGCCATGGTTAGGGCAGTCAAACCAACTCTCATACGAGCTCCCGGCGGTTCATTCATCTGACCATAGACTAGAGCTACTTTTGATTCTGCAAGATTTTGTTCATTAATTACTCCAGACTCTTTCATTTCCATGTAAAGATCATTCCCCTCACGAGTACGCTCGCCCACTCCGCCAAATACGGATACGCCTCCATGAGCTTTGGCAATGTTGTTGATCAATTCCATGATAAGGACTGTTTTACCCACTCCAGCCCCCCCGAATAGTCCTATTTTACCCCCACGTCGATAAGGAGCTAAAAGATCAACTACTTTGATCCCTGTTTCAAAAATAGATAATTTTGTATCTAATTGTATAAAGGCAGGCGCAGATCTATGAATAGGAGATGTTGTGCGAGTATCTACAGGACCTAAATTATCAACAGGCTCTCCAAGAACGTTGAAAATTCGTCCGAGAGTCGCCCCACCAACTGGAACACTTAGAGCAGCTCCCGTGTCAATAACCTCCATTCCTCTCTTCAGACCATCTGTAGCACTCATAGCTACAGCTCTCACTCGATTATTTCCTAATAATTGCTGTACCTCACAAGTAACATTAATTAGCTCGCCGTCAGTATTTCGGCCCTTAACTACCAAAGCGTTATACATATTAGGCATCTTACCCGGGGGAAAGGATACATCTAGCACCGGACCAATGATTTGAGCGACACGCCCCAGGTTTTTTTCTTCAAGTGCGGAAACCCCGAGACCCGAAGGGGTAGGATTTGTTTTCATAATGATAATAAAGTGAAATATGTAGAAATTCTTTGCATTTTGTAAACCGAAGAAAAAATGTCCGATAGCAAGCAGGTTGATCGGTTAATTCAATAATAAATAGGAGTTAGCACTTGATTTCGTTGGTACCATTCAAGCGACTCCAATTCGATTGTTTACTCGTTCAATGAGTGAATTTTCCAATTTCACAACCTAAAAAAAAGGTAGATGGATAAAAACCATGAGGGAGCGTTTCAGTTCTCTAGCATTATAGACAATCCCACCCATATTTTCTATGGAATTCGAACCTGAACTCTATTTATGATTCATTTTTTTTTTTCACATTGGCCATTGTTTCTTATTTCAGCATATAGTTTTCCGCCTCTTCTCTACCTTTTCAGGGACGAATTCCAGATAGTTTTACATCTAGGATTTACATATACAACATATAGCACTGTCAAGAGTGAATTTCCTTTTTTTTCTAAATTTAGATTAAAAAAAGTACGGGATTAGAAACTTGAAAAACAGGGATTGGGTTGCGCCATACATATGAAAGAGTATACAATAATGATGTTGATGTATTTGGCGAATCAAATACCGTAGTCTAACAACCAACCATTCTGATTAGTTGATAATATTTGTTGAGAGTTTTGTGAAAGATTCCTGTGAAAGGTTTCATTAACGGCTAATTCATGTCGAGTAGACCTTGTCGTTGTGAGAATTCTTAATTCATGCGTTGTAGGGAGGGACTTATGTCACCACAAACAGAGACTAAAGCAGGTGTTGGATTCAAAGCTGGTGTTAAAGATTACAAATTGACTTATTATACTCCTGACTATGAAACCAAGGATACTGATATCTTGGCAGCATTCCGAGTTACTCCTCAACCTGGAGTTCCACCTGAGGAAGCAGGGGCCGCGGTAGCTGCCGAATCTTCTACTGGTACATGGACAACTGTGTGGACCGATGGACTTACCAGCCTTGATCGTTACAAAGGAAGATGCTACGACATCGAGCCCGTTGCTGGAGAAGAAAATCAATATATTTGTTATGTAGCTTATCCTTTAGATCTTTTTGAAGAAGGTTCTGTTACTAACATGTTTACTTCCATCGTGGGTAATGTATTTGGGTTCAAAGCGCTTCGCGCTCTACGTCTGGAGGATCTGCGAATTCCTGTTGCTTATGTTAAAACTTTCCAAGGCCCACCTCACGGTATCCAAGTTGAAAGAGATAAATTGAATAAGTATGGTCGTCCCCTATTGGGATGTACTATTAAACCAAAATTGGGGTTATCTGCTAAGAACTATGGTAGGGCGGTTTATGAATGTCTCCGCGGTGGACTTGATTTTACCAAGGATGATGAAAACGTGAACTCACAACCCTTTATGCGTTGGAGAGACCGTTTCTTATTTTGTGCCGAAGCAATTTATAAAGCACAGGCCGAAACAGGTGAAATCAAAGGACATTACTTGAATGCTACTGCAGGTACATGTGAAGAGATGATGAAAAGGGCTGTATTTGCCAGAGAATTGGGAGTTCCTATCGTAATGCATGACTATTTAACGGGGGGATTCACTGCAAATACTAGCTTGGCTCATTATTGCCGAGATAATGGCTTACTTCTTCACATCCACCGCGCAATGCATGCAGTTATTGATAGACAGAAGAATCATGGTATCCACTTCCGTGTACTAGCGAAAGCATTACGTATGTCTGGTGGAGATCATATTCACTCTGGTACCGTAGTAGGTAAACTGGAAGGGGAAAGGGAAATAACCTTGGGCTTTGTTGATTTACTACGTGATGATTATATTGAAAAAGACCGAAGTCGTGGTATTTATTTCACCCAAGATTGGGTTTCTCTACCGGGTGTTCTGCCTGTGGCTTCAGGTGGTATTCACGTTTGGCATATGCCTGCTCTGACCGAGATCTTTGGAGATGACTCTGTACTACAGTTCGGTGGAGGAACTTTAGGACACCCTTGGGGTAATGCACCGGGTGCCGTAGCAAATCGAGTAGCCCTAGAAGCGTGTGTACAAGCGCGTAATGAGGGACGTGATCTTGCTCGTCAAGGTAATGACATTATCCGTGAAGCTTGCAAATGGAGCCCTGAGCTAGCAGCTGCTTGTGAAGTATGGAAGGAAATCAAATTCGAATTTGAAGCAATGGATACTTTGTAATCCAGTAATTACCATTCGTTCCTTTAATTAAATTGCAATTAAACTCGGCCCAATCTTTTACTAAAAAAGGATTGAGCCGAATAATGAATAAGGTTCCTATTTCATTTTCCAGGCATATATACATACTGGATTTCGGTATACAAAATCTTAAATACAAGATCTAAGACTCAACAATGAAAATCCTTCAGTTGTTGGATCCATAATTAATCCTATGGATCCTTGAGATGGGATTAGTAGAATATTTTCTATACCCCTAAATTCCGGACTATGGTCGAATCGAGCCAATGGTCACAACGCTTTATCCCCGTCCCGTATATTGTCCTTTTCCTTCCGCATTGCAATAGAAACTTATTATTCTCCAAAGTTCTCCAAAAATGAATTCTTCCTAGGAGAGAACAAATTTTTTTGATTCGAATTTGTACATGGCACGGGATAACCCTCTCTTTCTATTCTAATTGAAGAAAGGGTTCCATCATATAGATTGATAGTGAAGTGATATCCAGATTCCCACAAAAAAAGATTTTTTTTCAAGACTCATCCGTGATTAGTTAATTATTCTATTGGATCTATATGCTTATTCCGAGAGGATATATTCAAATGATTATTCATCGAATGACTATTCATCTATTGTATTTACATTCAAATAGGGGGGCAGGCAAGCTCTATGGAAAAAAGGTGGTTCCATTCGATGTTGTTTAACGAGGAATTAAAACATAGGTCTGGGCTAAGTAAATCAATGGATAGTCTTGGTCCTATTGAAAATACCAGTGGAAGTGAAGATCCCGTTATATATGATAGGGATAAAAAAATTGATAGTTGGGACGATAGTGATAATTCCAGTTCTAATAATATGGATACTTTTTTCGATGTCAGGGACATTCGGAGTTTGATCTCTGATGACCTCTTTTTAGTTAGGGATCGTAATGGTAACAGTTATTCGATATATTTAAATATTGAAAATTTTCTTTTCGAGATTGATAACGATCGCTCTTTTATGAATGAACTAGAAAGTGCCTTTTTTAGTTATCTGAATAATGGTTCTCAAAGTAACAATCACAACTACGATCGTTATATGTATGATACTCAATATAGTTGGAATAATCACATTTTTCATTGCATTGATAGTTATCTTCGTTCTGAAATCAGTATTGATAATTACATTTCAGCCGGTAGTTACAATTACAGCGACAGTTACATGTATAGTTACATTTGTAATGAAAGTGTAAATAGTAGTGACAACGAGAGTTCCAGTATACAAATTAGCACAAATAGAAGCGATTTCAATATGAGAAGAAGATATAATGATCTCGATATAAATAAAAAATACAGACATTTGTGGGTTCAATGCGAAAGTTGTTATGGGTTAAATTATAAGAAATTTTTTAAGTCAAAACTAAATGTTTGTGAACAATGCGGATATCATTTGAAAATGAGCAGTTCAGATAGAATCGAGCTTTCGGTTGATCCGGGCACTTGGGATCCTATGAATGAAGACATGGTTTCTATCGACCCCATTGAATTTCATTCAGAAGAGGAACCTTATAAAGATCGTATCGATTCTTATCAAAGAAAAACAGGGTTAACCGAGGCTATTCAAACAGGCATAGGTCAACTAAATGGTATTCCCATAGCTATTGGGGTTATGGATTTTCAGTTCATGGGGGGCAGTATGGGATCCGTAGTAGGCGAGAAAATTACCCGTTTGATCGAGCATGCGACTCGTAAAGCTCTCCCTCTTATTATAGTTTGTGCTTCGGGAGGAGCGCGCATGCAAGAAGGAAGTTTGAGCTTGATGCAAATGGCTAAAATATCTTCCGCTTCATATAATTATCAATCAAATAAAAAGTTATTCTATGTATCAATCCTTACATCTCCTACAACCGGTGGGGTGACTGCAAGTTTTGGTATGTTGGGAGATATCATTATTGCCGAGCCTAATGCCTACATTGCATTTGCGGGTAAAAGAGTAATTGAACAAACATTGAATAAGACAGTACCTGATGGTTCCCAGGCGGCTGAGTATTTATTCCACAAGGGCTTATTGGACTCAATCGTACCACGTAATCCTTTAAAAAGTGTTCTGAATGAGTTATTTCAGCTTCACGGTTTCTTTCCCTTAAATCAAAATTCAATCAAGTAGAGCATTCAATTCCGTTTTTTTATTTGCGGAAAAGAAGTTTTTTAGTTATCGGTAAAGAAAAAAAAGAAGAGTTCGTTTTCATTACGGGCATAAGATCCATTTATATTGTAAGAAGAATCAAAAGTTTCGGATACTTACTTTAAAATTTTTCCTCTAGAGCTGTATTTTATACCTATAATTGGTGCTATATTCATGATTAGTAATCAGGAAGTTTCGATCAACAGGATAAAAGAATGCATTCTTCTTTTGTTTTGGCAAAATTTTATGAAGAAAAAGAATTTCATCTTATCCTCTTACGTATTATAGATATAGAAAAATTCAAATATATAAAATAATAGAATTGAAATCGTGCCTATTTCAATATCTCCCGTGAGAACTCATATTTAGTTCTACATTCCTTGCACTTATTATTCTATACTTATAATAAATAGATATACTTATCATAAGATATCTTTATAACAGGTACAAATTTTAAATCGAGGTATCCATTCTATGACAACTTTTGATTTACCCTCTATTTTTGTGCCTTTAGTGGGCCTAGTTTTCCCGGCAATTGCAATGGCTTCTTTATTTCTTCATGTTCAAAAAAATAAGATTGTCTAGATCCCTATGAAGCAGACGCTTTTATATCTAACCAATTTGATGAATTATTTCTAATGGTTCACATCGTAATAGTGCTAGTTGATGAGAGTTACTTCGGGAACAAAAAAAGTAAAGTAAAATTCATTTGGGTTATTCTCTCAATTCCAAAAAAATGCAACTTGATCTAGTATGAACTGGCGCTCAGAACGTATATGGATAGAACTTATAACGGGGTCTCGAAAAACAAGTAATTTCTGCTGGGCCTGTATCCTTCTTTTAGGTTCACTAGGGTTCTTATTGGTTGGAACTTCTAGTTATCTTGGTAGGAATCTAATATCCTTATTCCCGTCTCAGGAAATCCTCTTTTTTCCACAAGGCATCGTTATGTCTTTCTATGGGATCGCGGGTCTGTTCATTAGCTCCTATTTGTGGTGCACAATTTCGTGGAATGTAGGTAGTGGTTATGACCGATTCGATCGAAAAGAAGGAATAGTGTGTATTTTTCGTTGGGGATTTCCTGGAATAAATCGTCGTATCTTCCTTCGATTCCTTATGAGAGATGTCCAGTCGATTAGAATCGAAATTAAAGAGGGTCTTTTTCCGCGTCGTGTCCTTTATATGGAAATCAGAGGTCAGGGAGCCATTCCCTTGACTCGTACTGATGAGAACCTGACTCCACGAGAAATTGAACAAAAAGCGGCGGAATTGGCCTATTTCTTGCGCGTACCAATTGAAGTATTTTGAAATGAACTGCGAAGAATTAATGTTTTGTTAGCATGGGGAAAGAAACAGAACTAATGAATCTTCATTTTATAGAACTTAACTTAAGTTTTTTCAGAACGTTCATTCGAGCAAAAGTGGATGTATATGGAATAAACAGAAAACGAAACTTTTTTTGTGGAAACAAAAAAAACGCAATTCTTTCAGACTATAATTTTTCTTTTTTGGGGGTCTACTATTTTGAATTGTTACGTTAGATACAGATGGATTCTATATTGTAAATAACTCCTCTTTTTTTTTGTCAAGCGATTTTTCTTTTTCTACGCCTTTTTCCTGCTTGATCATCAATGATTAGATCCCTTAATAACTATAAATATCCAAACTTTCTCAGGTTTTGCCACTCATTTTTGATTTCACCATTATCTCAATATTTTTCAAAATTTCCCTCCATTATTCCTGGGCTGTAGGTAGCCCTTCGCAATAATTGATCTAACAAAGGCGGCTCTTTCGGACATTAATCGAAAAGATGCAATTGTTTCTAATTTGACTAATGTTTCTAATTTGACTAATTGAAAGACCCGGAAACTTTTTTCTTCATTCGAAGCGAAGCAAACCCTTACTCTTATTTCTATGTTCTTTCTTGATCCAAGGACTAACTAAAAAAAAAAGGAGGCGTAGATCCATAGGTTCGATACCTTGTTATCGAACTCATGCTTCATAGAAATATTCGATCGGATAGAGTCGACGAAAGAGGTAGTTTCATTAGTAATTTACAGATTAAAAATGCCACAAAAGAAAACATTCACTACCCTCACATATCTTGCATCTATTATATTTTTACCCTGGTGGGTTTCTCTCTCATTTAATAAAAATATGGAATCCTGGGTTACAAATTGGTGGAATACTAGGCAATCCGAAATGTTTTTGACTGATATTAAAGAAAAGAATCTTCTAGAAAAATTCATAGAATTAGAAGAACTTTTCTTTTTGGACGAAATGATAAAGGAGTACCCGGAGACACATATACAAAACTACGTATAGAAATCCACAAGGAAACGCTACAATTGGTCAAGATGCACAATGAGGGTCATATTCATAGCATTTTGCACTTCTCGACAAATATAATCTGTTTCGCTATTCTAAGTGGTTATTCTATTCTAGGTAATGAAGAACTTCTCGTTCTTAATTCTTGGGTGAAAGAATTCCTCTATAACTTAAGTGACACAATAAAAGCTTTTTCTATTCTTTTATTAACTGATTTATGTATCGGATTCCATTCGCCTCATGGTTGGGAACTAATGATTGGCTCTATCTCCAAGGATTTTGGATTTTATCATAATGATCAAATTATATCTGGTCTTGTTTCCACTTTCCCAGTAATTCTAGATACACTTTTAAAATATTGGATTTTCCGTTATTTAAATCGCGTATCTCCGTCACTTGTAGTGATTTATCATTCAATGAATGACTAAAGGCTGATTCACCGATATTAATCAAATCATAATGTTTGTTACTTTGTTTGTACATACATAAACAAAGCATTCCAAATCTTACTTACCTTTTCTATTTATACCCATCCCAGAGATTCTTCCTGTAGTCCATTCCAGTAAAATTATTCCATTACAATAGCAGAATCGTGGATAGGGAACTATACTAGTAACCTACCTAATTTATTGTAGAAATTCTCGGGATCAACGATTGGACCATGCAAAAAAGAAATATCTTTTCTCGGATAAAGGAGCAGATGGCTCGATCCATTTCTGTATCGATCATGCTATATGTAATAACTTGGCCATCTACTTCATATGCATATCCCATTTTTGCGCAGCAAGGTTATGAAAATCCACGAGAGGCGACTGGGCGTATTGTCTGTGCCAATTGCCATTTAGCTAATAAGCCTGTGGATATTGAGGTTCCACAAGCGATACTTCCTGATACTGTATTTGAAGCAGTTGTAAGAATCCCTTATGATATGCAACTGAAACAGGTTCTTGCTAATGGGAAAAAGGGGGCTTTGAATGTAGGGGCTGTTCTTATTTTGCCTGAGGGATTCGAATTAGCCCCCCCCGATCGTATTTCTCCCGAAATGAAAGAAAAGATGGGCAATCTTTCTTTTCAGAGTTATCGTCCCACAAAAAAAAATATTCTTGTGATAGGTCCTGTTCCAGGTCAGAAATATAGTGAAATCACCTTTCCAATTCTTTCCCCAGACCCCGCTATTAACAAAGACGTTCACTTCTTAAAATATCCTATATATGTAGGTGGGAACAGAGGTAGGGGTCAGATTTATCCCGATGGGAGTAAGAGTAACAATACAGTCTATAATGCTACATCAGCAGGTATAGTAAGTAAAATTGTACGTAAAGAAAAAGGGGGATATGAAATAAGCATAGCAGATACGTCAGACGGTCACCAAGTGGTCGATATTATACCTCGAGGACCGGAACTTCTTGTGTCAGAAGGCGAATCTATCAAGCTTGATCAACCACTAACAAGTAATCCCAACGTGGGTGGATTTGGTCAGGGAGACGCAGAAATAGTACTTCAAGATCCATCACGTGTCCAAGGCCTTTTGTTCTTCTTGGCATCTGTTATTCTGGCACAAATATTTTTGGTTTTGAAAAAGAAACAATTCGAGAAGGTTCAATTGTCTGAAATGAATTTTTAGGTCCACGGATTTATTAACATAAAGTTCATAAAAACCAAATTCTTCTTGATCGATGTAATTATGTATGGTTAAAAATAGGATTTAGTTTACTTGCTTTGTTGCTACTGTTTGTTTTTATACAAGATATTGGAAAGTACTTAGCTTTGACTTTTACTGCTAGTAATAGACTAGTATTATATTGTGAAGAACGCGTTATTTGACGTGAATCCAACTCCCTTTTTCAATCCAAAAAGGAGTGGCGTTACTATCTCACTATTGTCAAATTTGAAATGCCACGAAATACATGAAATCAAAAGTATCCTATTCTATATAGAAAAAGGGAATCAAATTCGAATAGGAGTAGATAATCGACATAAGTGGTAGGAGAATATAAAGCAAGGAATAAATGAAAGGAACAACCTATTATAGGAGGGATTTTTTCTCTTTCTAATCTTCGACACAAGAAAAGGGTGAAATTTTCTTTTCTTGTGTCAAAAGAATAATGATTCTTAATCCCCTTACGCCTAAAAAGTACTATTCCCTTTTTTTAGGTTTATCGGAACCTCGCCTCTTTGGATTTATAAAAAGTAGTGGACAATAAAAAAGGGGGGTGGATTCGCTCGTTGAGTAACTCGAACTTCTTCGATGAACTAAAAAAAAAAAGGAAAACTTTGATGAGATAATAAAATAAATGGAGTAAGCTTCTATTAGTATAGAAATTCTTTGGATGATGTCTCATATACAGGAATCCACATTATGTATGTCATTCAGAAAATAGATTAATTCCCGCCCTTTTTTTCGATTTCGGACGAATACCTACTATGTAGGAACAGGTATTATGAATCCAATCAATAGAGTTAATTCTCCAAAAGCAAGCATCATCTTAAAAAAGAGCTATTTGAAACATCGGAGCAAAAGGCCCACTTTTTTTTTACGAATAGAATAGTGTGCTTGTATTAACTGGATTATCTGCAAACTTTTTTTATGGAATGAAAAAAAATTTCGTTGAAAAAGTAAGAGCTCAACGGGACCTTACCCCTCGAATTAAACAAAAGGGGTAAGGTCCCGTTGAGCTCTTACTTTTTCCTGTCTACAACTCAGTTCATATTATTATTACAGGGATGAGCCCAACCCGGAATATGAACCGTAAAAGAAAACACCTATTGAACCGATCACAGGAATACCGGCTACAGTACCTATCAACCAAAGAGGAATCCTTCCAGTAGTATCGGCCATTTACCCCACTTCCCTCCACATTTCATCAAGTGGTCATGCTAGAGACATAAACAGCCATGGATAATTTTGAGATGAGATCCTTCCGAGTGGGATATAGAGAATTCGCACTATTCTCTCCCTTTTTCTTAATTGAAGAAATAATTGGAAAATAAAACAGCAAGTACAAAAATGAGTAATAACCCCCAGTAAAGACTGGTACGATTCAATTCAACATTTTGTTCGTTCGGGTTTGATTGTGTCATAGCTCTATAATTCAATTCGGGTTAGGTTTATCGTTGGATGAACTGCATTGCTGATATTGACCCCAAAAAAGAAACGGTAGGTACAGCTAGTCCGTGAATAGCTAACCATCGCACTGTAAAAATTGGATAGGTTCGATCTATAGTCATTGGGGCCTCCTAAAAGGATCTACTAAATTCATCGAGTTGTGCCAAAGGATCAAAACGGCCAGTTATTAATGGAATTCCTTGTCGACTCTCTGTAAAATACTCGTTTGGCCGAGGGCTTCCAAACACATCGTAAGCTAAACCCGTGCTGACGAATAACCAACCCGCAATGAATAGGGAAGGTATAGTAATGCTATGAATGACCCAGTATCGAATACTGGTAATAATATCACCAAAAGCGCGTTCTCCCGTGCTTCCAGACATGCTGAGCTCCACATATTCTTGTACAGTCAAAGGGGATCGATTCCGTGAAAGATGGGATCAGTAAGTGGAAACCCACGGATCCTTAATCTTTGTTAGATCGTCAATAGTGTACCGAAGGCGTCTTTAGAGTATACCGAATCAGTATAGCTACCCTTCTTCTGACACAGCAACGCAATTTAAATCAGTATCCAAAAGAAGTGTTACATAAACTCTTTCTTCCTTTTTTGTTCCTTATATATAAGGATGATGTGCTATTCAACCCAAAATTTCTGTACTGTAGTAGTATAGGGTTCTTTTCATTACTCGCTTTGGGCTAGAAACTGAAGATCTGGTAAAGCTTGAGTTCGCCGGGTTGGGTTCTAATAATTAATGAAAGATGTTATCATATTCACACAATTCTATTAGATACGAAATCTAGAAACCTCTTTTCTTGGTTGTATATAACGGGTTTTTCTTCGGATCCTTTGAGTTCAAGGAATGGATTAGTAGTACAATAATAGGAGTAGATAGTATTTGACCAAAGAAAAAAAGGAAGAATCAATCAATATTCGTGATGCAACCATTGTCGTATTACAGCCAAAGGTTCTTTTCCTTCTTGACCTAGATACAAGAGAGGGATTCCCTAATATGGAAAGGCGGCATGTAGAACCTAAAAGGAAAAGATAATAGAATGACTAGTTTTAGAATTGAGTTGTCCCGAAATAAAGCTTTTATTTCGTCCAGCGATCGTGCGATACTTTTTTCTTAGCATTTGTGAGATATTATGTACAATTAAAGAGCCTACGACTTTTTTTATGAGGTTAAAGGTGTTGTGATAAGGTCCTTTGCTCCAAAAAGGAAACTTGATTATATACAATTGAAAAAGAAATGATCAAAATAGAAAAGATTTTCTATTTGATTCCATAGTGATTAAAAAAGAGTTTACTTTATGAAATGAATGAAATTCCACTACAAAGTTTTTTCTTTTTACTTGACTCAATAGTTGCTCAACGAATCTGTTGATTCAAAATAACGGAATCGGTAGATGTTAGAGATGATGGATCACTAGATCAATCTTTTTTCTACTTCTGTCACCCTATCTTTGTTAGTGCCGTCTATAATGATTGATGAATCAAAAACTTTTCATTGGAGCAGATTTTGTCAGTTTTTTTTTTTTATGTAAACTTAGGTAAATGTTTTATCACCATATGTATAAAAAGACCGTATCTTATTTAGCTCCTTTATGCCTACTCTAACTAGTTATTTCGGTTTTCTACTGGCGGCTTCAACTATAACTCCCGCTCTTTTTATTGGTCTGAGCAAGATACGACTTATTTGAAATGAATTGAATGAACAATTAATAAAAAAACCTTTTTCTGTGAGATTCTAGGTATTCTATAGTGACTTCCCGCGTCAATTGTCAATTCTTGATCATTGAGATTCATTATTGCTTCGGATTTATATTTAAGAATAGATATTACCTCTCTTTTTCCTCTTTCAAACAAACCGAAATGATTGAAGTTTTACTATTTGGAATCGTGTTAGGTCTAATTCCTATTACTTTGGCTGGATTATTCGTAACTGCATATTTACAATACAGACGCGGTGATCAGTTGGACCTTTGATTAAGTAACATCTCGTTTTTGATTGACCTCCTCCTTTTTTAATTCAAGGAGGCCAAATTAAGGTTGCTGTTTAAGTTGGTGGAGTTATTTCATTGTAATTCGAGAACAGAATCACGCTCTGTAGGATTTGAACCTACGACATCGGGTTTTGGAGACCCACGTTCTACCGAACTGAACTAAGAGCGCCTTCTTATCACAATAGATAAGACCATAAAAAAGTATTATCTTTGTAGGCCTAATATACTTTGTATGTCTATAGTATCATAATGTATGTACAATTAGGATCGATCTCAATTACTGTCCACGGGAAAAGTAATAGGTAGGGATGACAGGATTTGAACCCGTGACATTTTGTACCCAAAACAAACGCGCTACCAAGCTGCGCTACATCCCTTTCAATTGGTATACAGTGTCATTGTAGAGAATCCCTGTCTTGTTTTCCACATCATTATTTCCCCCCTATAATAAAAAATTTCGCTTGCAATTTGTTCTTTTTGGTCTCATATAACATATAATAAAAGAATTATTTACATATGAAATCCGTCGGATAGAGAAATGAATATTTGTCGGTAATACTCAGGAAGAGGGGGGCGTCTTTTTCTGTTTTAAGGAAAGGGAAATCTTATCTACCGGGTCGTTGTATATATCTATTTTTGTTAGGGATTTCACTTACTAATACAAGTGATCCTTAACCACATATGCATCTGATCATATATGTATTACAATAAAGAAGGAGAGTTTGCAATGCGAGATATAAAAACATATCTCTCTGTGGCACCTGTGCTAAGTACTCTATGGTTTGGGTCTTTAGCAGGGCTATTGATAGAGATTAATCATTTATTCCCAGATGCGTTGACATTCCCGTTTTTTTCATTCTAGTTATTGACATGGGAAGGGATGAAGAAGATTAGTGAGATAATAAATTATCTGTGACTAATCCTTCTTCCTCTCTTTGTTTTATTCTTTTTTCCTATTTTCAAAATATAGAAGGACAGAAAAGGAAAAAACAAAAGTGGATTCAATCTCAGTGAAACTTGGGTTAGACTCAAAGGGCCTAAGAAAATAGAAATAAATGGGATCTAGTGAAACTAAAGAAATCATACAAGATATTTAAATGAAATACTGTATGTACTAGGATTCAAAATAATTGATAGTTATAAATTGTTGTATTACTTATTCTTTATATTACTCTATTGATTGCAACAAAATCTTTTGAAATTTGATTTCGGGTCGAAAATCAAAGAGTTGGGTAAATCCAAAATTCAAGGGAGGTTCATGGGCAAGGGTAAAGATGTTAGAGTCAGAGTTATTTTGGAATGTACCAGTTGTATACGAAACCGTGTTAATAAGGAATCATCGGGCGTTTCCAGATATATTACTCAAAAGAATCGACACAATACGCCTAGTCGATTGGAATTGAGAAAATTCTGTCCCTATTGTTGCAAACATACAATTCATGGGGAGATAAAGAAATAGACCGAACCAGAGGTAGAGGGTGTGTGTGCTACCCTTCGAAGTAACAAGAATAAATTACATATAATATATAGAAACAAATCAAATCCTATTTCAGTCGGATCAAAAAAGAATTCGAATTCAGAAATAGGATTTTCGGGATAAGGAATAAACAATGGAAAAACCCAAGCGACCTTTTCTTAAATCCAAGCGATCTTTTCGTAGGCGTTTGCCCCCAATTGGATCGGGGGATCGAATTGATTATAGAAACATGAGTTTAATTAGTCGATTTATTAGTGAACAAGGAAAAATATTATCTAGACGAGTGAATAGATTAACCTTGAAACAACAACGATTAATTACTATTGCTATAAAACAAGCCCGTATTTTATCTTCGTTACCTTTTCTTAATAATGAGAAACAATTTGAGAGAACCGAGTCGACCCCTAGAACTACTGGTCCTAGAACCAGAAATAAATAGGCCGCCCATGCCTCAATTGAATAAAAATTCCAACCCGAACCCCAACTCTGGTTGGTGTTTTGTTCAAAAATTCGAGAATCTAGATTGTATTGTCATGTCATAAGAAAAAAAGAATTGGGGAAGAAAAAGAGAAAGTCCTTAATTATTATTATGGAAACGTGTTAATTTCTTTTTACTACTTTATTATAGTAATTTATACCCTACCCTCCCGGAGTTCATTCTCCGGGGAACTCCGTTTAGATCATTCTGGTGGATTCCTTACAATCCCCTTATTTAATGATCTCGTTGGAAATCATGTAAAGACAATTCCTATTTGATATAGCTATTTGTGCAAGTATTTTACGATTAAGAAGTAACTGCCCCTTGCGCAGATCATGTATTAATCGACTATAACTATAAGATATCCTATTCTCACGAATTACTGCATTTATACGAGTGATCCACAAACGACGAAAATCTCTCTTTTGCCTGCCCCTATCCCGATGAGCCGAAACTAAAGCTCTCATTTTCTGTTGAGTCATAGTTCGAGTAAGTCTTGAATGCGCCCCTCGAAAGGTTGATGCAAATAAACGCATTTTTGTTCTACGTCTCCGAGCTATATATCCTCGTTTAATTCTGGTCATTGAATCAAATGAAACTTTGATGAATAACTAATTGATTTCTTTTCTTTCAGTCATTCTTTCCCCCCCTAGTCTATTAATAACAAAACTGATTCTTCCGATGTATAAAAAAAAAATTCCAATGGCTTTTGCTACTATGACCTTCCCAACCACGATTTTTTTGAGGCATTTCATTTCACCTCGAAATAAGAAATTGTATTGATACTTGGTATCAAAAAAAAAGTAAATAAAAAACGAAAAATTGTGGGTTCCATCGTTTCTATGGTTACGGTTTAAACGGTGAGGTCCTTTCTATACACCGGAGCCTCTTACCTATTTAGTAACTTGTACAGTTCACACTCTTTGGCTCTACCCATGAATTATCCAGTAATAGGTCTTTTCACAACTAGATCTACCCATACAGTAACGGCATTTCATTATGAAGGTTGGTTAGGTAGCTGACCCTGTTAGTCCGTTTTTGCAAGAATTGGAGCATAATCTTTCTGCTTCTAAAATACCATTCCATTCCCCCGCTTAATGGATAACCATTTGCTACCAATGGGGAGTTGCTTCTCATCTCCAGTTGAGATGATTGGATTTATACCAAAGGAAACCATAAATTTCATACACAATAGAGGTCCTTTTTTCGATAGTGATATGGGGTTTTTCCATTCCTATTCATTGGTACCGATCATTGATACTGTCAAAAAAATCTCCTTTCTTTTGTTCCAGTTCATGATCTGAACGAGTCGCACATACACCCTAGTACATGTTCCTCGACGCTGAGGACATCCCCGAAGGGCGGGGGATTTTGTGACATTTCTGATTGGCTGTCTTGTATTTCTAATAAGTTGTTTAATAGTTGGCATGCTGGATCGTATACAGAATGGGCTGGTTTAGATCGATCCTAACCGGATGATTATGAATTCCTCTCGTTTCATTGAATATTTTCCCACTACCACTTTTAACCTCGGTAAGAAAATAAAATAGGAAATAACATAGCTCAGTCAATTATGGTTCGAAACGGAATGGAATCACAGATTTACGTGAAGTCCCCGGTATTTTCGACCGCTACAAGATCAACAATTCCATGAGCTTGGGCTTCTGTTGCTGACATAAAAACGTCCCTTTCCATGTCTTCGGATACAACCCATAATGGATTGCCCGTTCTTTGTACATAAACCCTTGTGAGGGTTTCGCGAAGTTTCAGCAGTTCTTCCGCTTCCAGGACAAATTCTCCTGTTTGTGCCTCGTAAAAAGAGCTAGCAGGTTGGTGGATCATTACCCTGATGATATAACATAATGAATGCTTCCTCTGTCTCAATGATAGAAAGAGACAAGAAAAAATCGAATTGAAGAACCGTACAGGCATTTTTTGCGCATTGCATACGGCTCTAGAATGGAATCTACTTTTACCTAAAGTGGAGGATCTATCAAACCCAGATCGGTAAATAATCCATTTACCACCCTTTCTTTCGGGAGAGTTAAAAAATACTATGATGGTTCCGTTGCTTTATATATTTATCTCGTCTGTAATTCAGCAATCCCAAAGTTTCTTTTTGATCCGATCAAATAGGGAAAGGATAATCTTGTGTATGTTTTTTCATTTTAATACTATTTCGTAACAGAAATATAGGAAAGAGCCCTCTGATGTGTGATGTGAAAACAAAAAAGTTTGTGACGCTGAAATCGAACCCCGATAGATAAAATCAAATCAGAAATTCCTTTTGTCTCATACTACTCTCTCGATACGGAATCTCATGTTATAAAAGAACAATGATGGTTTGCTCATATCGAACTCGAAGTGCCATGCTATTATTACTTTATTTTTCATATTTTATCTGGCGAAGGCATAGTCTTCTTTTTTCTCTCAAATAAAAAACTCATTGGCGCCAAGCGTGAGGGAATGCTAGACGTTTGGTAATTTCTCCTCCGACCAGGACGAAAGACCCCATTGAAGCGGCTAATCCCATGCATATTGTATGTACATCTGGTTGCACAAATTGCATAGTATCATACATAGCTATTCCGGGTGTTACCCACCCACCGGGGGAGTTTATAAACAAATAAACATCTTTTGTATCATCCTCTATAGTGAGATATATCATGAGACCCATAAGTTGATTTGCGATCTCGCTATCGACTTGTTGGCCTAAAAAAAGTATTCTTTCTCGATGAAGTCGGTTGATTAGGACAAAATTGTATCCCTTAGGGACCGTACACGCACCTTTAGATGCATACGGTTCAAAAAAAAAGAATCAATGTGTCGATTCCAGCCCTCTTTATTTTCCCCTTTTTTCATAGGAGGATTTTTCTAACTCCTAATGAATGAAGGGCCTTTAGTCTTCTATTTTTCAAGAAAGCAGAGCAGGGTTTTGACTCACTTACCCCTAAAAAGAGCTCACTAAATTTACCCTCATTGATATATTGTTTCATCGAAATCCAATTCCGATTACGATGTCATTTTCTTGTTCCGGAATGGGCCTCTTCAATTCGTTTAGGTTTATGCTCTACTCCGGGGAAAGATTTACCCGACCTCTATTTGCACATATAGGACAAATGATCCCAATACCGCTTCTTTTGTTTGCTAATACTTTTTTTATTCATTTTATGTCTTCCGCTTCCGCCAATCACTGGAAAAGTATGATGACTCACTCCGTCGATTGATTGGCGGTTTGAGGTCGCTGGTATAATATAGGAATTCTTTATGATACAAAAGGTAATCATACATATTTTACCGATTGGGTTTTTTTGAACGGAGCCTGGATACTTCATTTTTTTGGTCCAACCAAGCCAACCATAAATTCTTCTAATTGAAAAATGCATATTGATCCCCCAAATAAATTGCTCTAATTGCACTTCACGCTTCAAATTATTGATGGTTCAATCAATCTTTCTTGGGTGAAACAGAGGATATCTCGATCGGGGGAGAAAACGGGGAAATCCCATATGACCCAATATGTCTGACAAGTCGCACTATACGTCAACCCAAACCGAATCTTCCTCTCCAGGAATCCGAAAAGGTACTTTTGGAACACCAATAGGCATTAAATGAAAGAAAAAGGTTTTTAAGTACTAAAATTTCACTTTGATGTGGAAACGTAACAACGGGTTTTCTTTTTTTCATAATATTTATGTTTTCGGGTTTTATCCATAGATTGTAAAGTTCATCGAAGAAGATGGAATGAATAAAAAAAATTATTATGAATGAGCTGCGATGTTCAAATGATGAACAAGCATCTCTAATTCACTCATCTAAAATGGGACCCATCCCCCCATTGCGTATTGGTACTTATCGGGTATAGAATAGATTTGCTTCTCTTTGTTCCTACGAACAGAATTTTTCTGTTATTACCAACGGAATGCAATATAAATGCACCCTTGCTCCGAGATAATCCATTGAAAAGGAGAAGTCCATAGCATAAGCAGAGTCTTTTCCAATGCGATAAAGTAACATAGTATCTATTTTTCTTTGATAAAGGGGTATTTCCATGGGTTTGCCTTGGTATCGTGTTCATACCGTTGTATTGAATGATCCCGGCCGGTTACTTTCTGTCCATATAATGCATACAGCTCTAGTTTCTGGTTGGGCCGGTTCGATGGCTCTATACGAATTAGCTGTTTTTGATCCCTCTGACCCAGTTCTTGATCCAATGTGGAGACAAGGTATGTTCGTTATACCTTTCATGACTCGTTTAGGAATAACGAATTCCTGGGGTGGTTGGAGTATCACAGGAGGGACTATAACGAATCCGGGTATTTGGAGTTACGAAGGTGTGGCCGGGGCACATATTTTGTTTTCTGGCTTGTGCTTCTTGGCAGCTATCTGGCATTGGGTATATTGGGATCTAGAAATTTTCTGTGATGAACGTACAGGAAAACCTTCTTTGGATTTGCCCAAGATCTTTGGAATTCATTTATTTCTATCAGGGGTCGCTTGCTTTGGGTTTGGCGCATTTCATGTAACAGGCTTGTATGGTCCTGGAATATGGGTGTCCGATCCTTATGGACTGACTGGAAAAGTACAATCTGTAAATCCTGCGTGGGGTGTAGAAGGTTTTGATCCTTTTGTTCCGGGAGGAATAGCCTCTCATCATATTGCAGCAGGTACCTTAGGCATATTAGCGGGCCTCTTCCATCTTAGTGTCCGCCCGCCTCAACGTCTATACAAAGGATTACGTATGGGTAATATTGAAACTGTCCTTTCCAGTAGTATCGCTGCTGTCTTTTTTGCAGCTTTCGTTGTTGCTGGAACTATGTGGTATGGTTCAGCAACAACCCCGATCGAATTATTTGGTCCTACTCGTTATCAATGGGACCAAGGATATTTCCAGCAAGAAATATATCGCAGGGTTAGCGCTGGGCTAGCCGAAAATCAGAGTGTATCAGAAGCTTGGTCTAAAATTCCCGAAAAATTGGCTTTTTATGATTACATTGGTAATAATCCAGCCAAAGGGGGATTATTCCGAGCGGGTTCAATGGACAGCGGGGATGGAATAGCCGTTGGGTGGTTAGGACATCCTATCTTTAGAGATAAGGAAGGCCATGAGCTTTTTGTACGTCGCATGCCTACTTTTTTTGAAACATTTCCAGTAGTTTTGGTAGACGGAGACGGAATTGTGAGAGCCGATGTTCCTTTTCGAAGGGCAGAATCCAAGTATAGTGTCGAACAGGTAGGTGTAACTGTTGAGTTCTATGGCGGTGAACTGAATGGAGTCAGTTATAGCGATCCTGCTACCGTGAAAAAATATGCTAGACGTGCTCAATTGGGCGAGATTTTTGAATTAGATCGTGCTACTTTGAAATCCGATGGTGTTTTTCGTAGCAGTCCAAGGGGTTGGTTCACTTTTGGGCATGCCTCATTTGCTTTGCTCTTCTTTTTCGGACACATCTGGCATGGTGCTAGAACTTTGTTCAGAGATGTTTTTGCTGGTATTGACCCAGATTTGGATTCTCAAGTGGAATTTGGAGCATTCCAAAAACTTGGAGATCCAACTACAAGGAGACAGGTAGTCTGAGACAACATTGCTCCGGTTTCTTTCGACTCTATTTTCTTTTTGTGATTTAACATAACATAAGGTACTGGAGAAATCTTGATTTGAATCACCTTTTTTTCTTTGATTCTTGTCCTTTCTTTATCTTATCTGGGAGCTGATCCCAAATGAACAGGTGTGGAAGCTATAATTGTAAACCACGATCGAATCTATGGAAGCATTGGTTTATACATTCCTCTTAGTCTCGACTCTAGGGATTATTTTTTTCGCTATCTTTTTTCGAGAACCACCTAAGGTTCCGACTAAGAAATAATTTTTCATTATCTCAATTGAAGTA
>JAJJMC010029153.1:47500-52324 GCA_023531435.1 Papaver californicum
ATTCCTACGTGAACCAACTCTTGGTATAGGTTTTGCCATCTTTTATCATCTCATCAATATGAGTCAGAGATATACGGATATATCCATTTCAGGTTAAAACAGATCCTTCATTTTATTTGTACGTTGGGTCCTTTTTCGAAGGATTATCCTTGTCTCTGTTTATGTCTCGGGTTGGAACAAATTACTATAATTCGTCCCCGACGGCGAATCAGTCGACATTTTTCACAAATTTTACGAACAGAGGCCCTTATTTTCATATTTGTCATTCCTTACCTTAATTCCGAATCTACTCCTTGGAAGAAAATAAGTCTCTTGGAATTTTGAACCTCGAGTTGTATCCCCACGAAAATAATGTCGAAAAAAATACACCTAATCGTTCGAATCTTTATTGCGGAGTCTATAAATTATACGTCCCCTTGTTGAATCATAACGACTTACTTCTATTTTGACTTTATCTCCTGGTAGTATCCGTATAAAACTACGTCGGATCCTTCCTGAAACATAACCTAGAATCAGATCTTCATTATCTAAGCGAACCCGGAACATGCCATTGGGAAGTGATTCAGTAATTAAACCTTCATGAATCCATTTTTGTTCTTTCATTTCAGGTAACCCCCTTGAAGTATCAACTAATGGAGGAGGAGTGATATTAGGCAACCAGTCCTTCCTCTTTTTTTTTTTTTTCGCAATATAGGAAGTTACCAATTCAATTCAGATATCAGAAAGATCACCATATATAACACAAAATTTCTCCTCCGATTCCTTCTAGCCGAGCTTCTCGGTCTGTCATTATACCTCGAGAAGTAGAAAGAATAACAATCCCCATTCCTCCTAAAATCCTAGGAATTCGTTGAGAGTTGGAATAGATTCGTAGACCGGGCCGGCTGATACGTTTTAAAATTGTTCTATATGGCCCTTTCCTATTCCTTCTATGTCGAAGGGTTGAAACCAAGAAATTTTTGTTGCTTTCTCGATGTTTTCTCACGTTTTCGATAAAGCCTTCTCGTAGAAGGATTTTCACAATGTTTTCGGTAATATTCGTAGATGCTATTCGAACCGTTCCTTTTTTATCCATGTCAGCATTTCGTATCGAAGTTATTATGTCAGCAATTGTGTCCCTACCCATGATGAACTATAATTATTGGTGCCTCCGAGTTTTAATATAATCAACATGCTCGTTATTTTTTTTATTATAAAGTTAAGGGATATACGTGATACATAATCTACAAAATTAATTTAATTCATTCCCAAGACCCTACTCTATCATATCACGGGCTTGTCTATTAGTCTTTATTCTAGATAGTATTTATAATACCTCAGGAGCTAATGATACTATTTTAGTAAAATTCAACTGTCTCAATTCCCGAGCGATCGCACCAAAAACCCGAGTTCCTTTTGGATTTCCTTCTTGATCAATGACAACTGCGGCATTGTCATCATATCGTATTATCATACCGTTGTCACGTTTAAGTTCTTTACATGTACGTACAATTACAGCTCTGATCACCTCTGATCTTTCTAGAGGCATATTGGGCACTGCTTCTTTGATTACAGCAACAATAACGTCACCAATATGAGCATATCGACGATTACTAGCTCCTATGATTCGAATACACATCAATTTTCGAGCCCCACTGTTGTCCGCTACATTTAAAAGGGTTTGAGGTTGAATCATATCATTATTTTTTATCGTTTCTTTCAATGCAAAGAAAGGGCAAAAGAAAAAAGAAATATTTTTTGTCCAGAAAAAAAGGCCTGCGGTTGTTTGTTTTTTCATCACAAAGACTCCTTTCCTTTGGTTGCACATCCCTATTCTGCAATAAGGAATTGAGTTCGTATAGGCATTTTGGACGCAGCGATTGAAATAGCTTCTCTGGCTACAATTTCTGATACTCCACCCATTTCATAAAGTATTCGACCCGGTTTAACGACAGATACCCAATATTCGGGAGATCCCTTCCCCGAGCCCATACGCGTTTCTGTAGGTCTTAATGTAACAGGTTTGTCTGGAAATATACGTACCCATATTTTTCCACCACGACGCGCATATCGTGTCATTGCTCGTCGCCCTGCTTCTATTTGTCTAGATGTGATCCAGGCCGGTTCAAGTGCCTGAAGAGCATATCTACCGAAACTAATATGATTGCCTCGGTAAGATATTCCCTTCATTCTTCCTCTATGTTGTTTACGGAATTTGGTTCTTTTGGGGTTATAGTTGATGGTTGTTTGTTATTCTCAATTCCATCTCTACTGCAGAACCGGACATGAGAGTTTCTTCTCATCCAGCTCCTCGCGAATGAAATGATTCCATAATATTACGAATATGTATTGAATTTCTAATAGACTGAATCATAGGTTTTTTGAGATCTAATCTGTCACGTAAAAATTTATATATCTTGGGTTTTATATACAACCGGAAATATACCTCTAGAATATAGAATTTTTTTTACGAATCTTTATTTTGACCTTTATTGAATCCAAAAAACTTAGCAATCCAATAAGGCCTTCGCGGGCGAATATTGACTCTTTCAATATCTGTTTAATTCGTAGGGTCAGTCCTTGACCTCTCAGAATAAATGAATAGGTTTCCTGGTTCTTTCCGCCATCCCACCTAATGAATCATTAGGATTCGTTTTCAATGGAATCTTCTGCAGTCATAGGTTCCGTCGTTCCCATCACTTCTTGGTTAATGGCTAGGCCTGAACTCTGCAACGGAGCTCCTAATTCAATTTGTTGTTCCTGAGTCAATCTACTCAGTCTTTATTGACTCGAAGCTCTCTTTTATTTGTATTTCTTTTTCCTATGAACCGGATTCATTTAATGATTAATTATGATTATGGCCGAATCCATATTGATGCTTTATTACACTGCCTTTGTATGAGATTATTCATAGACCATACATATTGGAATCATATATCATTGATATTCTCCTTCTCTCTTTCTCTCCCCCTTCCATTTATCCACATCCTTTTTTTTGTTTCACATCACAATCCACGATCAGATTGGTTTTTCTTTTATGTATATGTAATATAAAAAAGATTTCAGTTGCTACAACGATATGATCAATACATCATATAGTGACTGTTTCTTTGGATCCCGATAATACGAAGCAATGAGCTGGTTATTAGTTACATAGTTCTTAGTTCAGACTTTGGGGCCGTCCTTTCCTTTTTTAATCTAATCTAAACTAAAAAAACCGACGAGTCACACACTAAGCATAGCAATTATACCAAAGGGTCAATCTAATTTTTATTTAACCCTATAGAATTAGAAGATTTGAAATTAATCATTTTAGATTAAAGAGAAAAAAATGAAAGGTTTTTTTTGTCCAGTGCTAGATAGAAAAGTAAAAGAAGAGATCTTTGATTATTTCTCGTCTGCAAATATCCAAATTTTTATGCCTAATACCCCATAAATAGTCCGAACTGTATACGAACAATAATCAATTTTAGCTCGAATGGTTTGTAGGGGAACCCTGCCTTCTCTGATCCATTCGACACGCGCAATTTCTTTTCCGTCGATACGTCCTGCAATTTGTACTTGAATTCCTTTTGTATCTGCTTGCTCAGTTAATTCAATAGCTTTTTTCATTGCCTTTCGAAATGAAACTCTATTTTTTAATTGCCCAGCTATAAATTCGGCAAGAATATTAGGGTCTCCATAGGGTTTTGCAATTCTTGTAATAGCAATGTTGAGTTTTCGGTTCACAGAATTAAAACCTTTTTGTACATTGATCTGTAATTCTTCAATTCCTCTCGGTTTACCCTCTATTAACCATTTTGGAAATCCCATATAGATTATGACCTGGACCAGGTCGATTCTTTTTTGAATCTCTATACGCGCAATTCCCTCTACACCCGAAGATATTCTCATATTTTTTTGTACATAATTCTTGATACAATCCCGTATTTTTTGATCTTCCTGTAGACCCTCAGAATAACTTTTTGGTTGTGCAAACCAAAGGGAATGGTGCTTTTGGGTTGTACCAAGTCTAAAACCAAGTGGATTTATTTTTTGTCCCATACACCCTCGCTTTCTTCATTAGCCCATTTTAGTCTTTCGTGCTCTACCATACATAGATACCTCTCTCTAACATCCGTATATTTATCTATATATACATATCCCGTTTTTCTTAACCATATGAAATAGTCTTGATCTTTAGATATATCTTTCAATACAATAGTTATATGACAGGTGGGTCTTTTGATCGGATAACTACGTCCTCGAGCTCGAGGCTTTAACTTTTTCACAATAGTACCCTCGTTGACTTCGGCTTGACTAATGATTAAATCTGTTTCCTTGAAACCCATATTGTGACTAGCATTTGCTGCTGCTGAATAAACCAATTTAAAAATAGGATAACATGCTCGATAAGGCATGAGTTCTAGTATCATAAGTGTTTCCTCGTAGGAACGCCCACGAATCTGATCGATTACTCTTCGTGCTTTGTGAGCAGACATACATATATGTTGACCTAAAGCGGATACTTCCACATCTGGGTCCCTCTTTATCATAAGGTTAACCTCCCACTAATGAACGACGAGCACCCATATTAACTTTATTATTATTAACATTAACGACGAGATTTATTATCGCTTCTCGCATGTCCCCGGAAATTTAGAGTAGGTGCAAATTCTCCCAATTTGTGACCCACCATACGATCTGTTATATAAATAGGCAGATGGTCTTTTCCATTATGAATAGCAATTGTATGGCCGATCATTGTGGGTATAATGGTAGATGCCCGGGACCAAGTTACTATTATTTCTTTTTCCCCCCTGATGTTGAGCTTTTCAATTTTTGCTAATAAATGATTAGCAACAA
>JAJJMC010029155.1:246-28279 GCA_023531435.1 Papaver californicum
CTAGATACTAATTCATAGTAAAGTTATAACGCATATGAACTAAATTTCTGACATATATAATAATAAAGCTTCATTTATGATTATTACTATATCGCCTAATGTCTTAAGATTGTTGGGTGCAATAATAAAAAATAAGGAAAAAATTAAATAAATAAAAGTATTGTTACTTAGCTCTTTTTAATCGAAATGATCGATTTGACGAAACGATGAGCTCTACAGATCTCCTCAACAACAACATTGAAAACTTTGAAAAAAAGAGTGAGTCACGTGTTCAACACGCTGTCCTTAAGACATTAGCGCCCGGATACACTCAAGAATCTATAGCCTCCACAGGGTGGATGCCTACAGGATAAAACACTCTACTACATCTACTACTAGCACTCGTAGTAGATGCTCAACTTGAGCTTGGCAACTCCGAAAAAAATCCTTAAGGAAAATCGCGAAAGCTTAAGAAAAACAATAGAAAAATGTTTTTCTTTTGGTCTCTCTAAAAATATAGAGAAACCCCTTTTCCTTGGATTAATTCAATAGGTTGAGAAAAGCTTGTTTATAGAATAACCTAGTACAACTTAAGAAGAGGGATCTCCTCGATGTGGGACTAATAATTTTATATAGTCTCTTAAAACAGCTTAAGATTGAAAACTCTCCAATGTGGGACTAATAAGTTTTCATTCACAAAAGAAAACAAGAATTTATTTATTTTCTTAAAACCTTAAAATTCATATTTTATATATATTTTTTTCCAACAATCTCCCACATGAATGAAAAACCTCAGTAAAACATGAAAAACATAAAGAGATCTTAGTAAATCATTACCCCAATTCAACGACCCGATCGAACTGACTGAACAATCAGCCAAACCGTGTGTATTGAAATCATACTAGTCATTCCAATGTCCTCTCCCTCACACAAAAGTGTGTTGACCACAGGGTCATATTATTGATTGCATAAATCATAATAGTATAAAGAGCTTTCATCTTTAGTTTCTCATAGTGGGACTAAAGGTTCCGTTCACCAAATTGAAAATGAGCCAGTGATCCCTTAGTGACCCTTATGTCCTAAGTATCAGTAATACCAAGACCATAAAACAACATAAAACTCATTTTCTCAAAATGAATTAAATCTCGATAAAAACGAAAAATCACATAAAACGTAGGAAATACCATTTTAGGCAGAGGTGTCCATGAGGTCTTGAACCTTTTCTTAGTGACAGATTACAGAAACTACTTGCTAGAGACAGTGAACGCGATGTCTTGAACTGCTAGCGTTTGGTGTAATTCGCAATAACCACCACGCATGATATCTCCAAGGTTGCTGCCAAGCTCGTGCGATTGTGCTCATTTTGGCCCTGAGCAAATATCCCGTTTCTCAGAATGCTCTAGGGAATCATTTCAATTCTCATAAGAAGCGGCCCACTTCCACATTCAGATAGGTGAGTTCTATCAAGAGTGTTTAATGCTACACCTCACTTCAATCTTAAATTGAAACTATAGAACTCATTAAGACTTATTAAAATTCATCCTTCACATGAAGTCACATTATCACGTCTACACCATAGGGAAGGGACAGAGAATAAAATTCTATGATAGTGTTTCCTTTAACCCACCACAAATTAGTTGTCTCATTCAAAACCTTGATCTTCGGATCTCCAGTCAACAAGGTTGAGTATCCTTCATGGCAAGCTTGTTTAATGAGCTTAAGCCCCATCCCCCTCGATGCAATAACAAACTATCTCTAGGTTATCCTTTCGTCAAATGATCCATTAATTTTTCTCTTGACTTCACTAAGTCTACAAAAATCACTTCATTAGAGAGTAGTTGTCTTACCGAATTAGCCTTCTCCGAGTTTGTCTAGACTTTGCCAATTGCTCATTTACTTTAGAATTACATAGTCAATTGAGTTTCAGCAATGGTGTCCACAGGCTTCGGTCACATAGAATGCCTTCTAAGAAGCATCTTAATAATCATTTGGCTTCCTCTCATGCTTGAATTAAAGCGCACAAACTTTGATTTCTTCAAAAATCAAGTTCATCATGTCTGTTTTAAGGACTTCCTTAGACATACACTCCTTAAGAGGGTACACACATAGGCTAAGATTTTTTCATAGGATGAAACAACAACATCTCTTAAGGTCAGTACAATATGTATCACATACACAATTTAGGATGTACCTCAAGTATCGCAAGTCTCTGGTCAGATCATCCCAGTAATTCTTTTGAGGTACTAGTGTATTTGTACACCTGATTCACTGCACATTTACAACACATATTAAACACATCGAGTTTGACAAAGATCTTTTCCTTCAAAATTTCTTTTGGTTCCCTTCGATCCTTTAGATCATGTCAACCAACTTGTTCTATCATTCAAATCGTAAACATTACATATTTATAGGTGTTGTAAAAAAATATAAAGGCATATACAAGATACATGTAATATTCGCTTGCACATTCATTACAATTTCCTTTAAATTAAGGTTAGTTCAATATATATCACATATTTAAAATTAAATATGTACCTCAAACATCCCAGTCTCTAGTCCTCTGATTAGAGCATTCTTGTAATTTCCCAGGGTAAACGGGGACATGCACATCTATTTTACAACACATACTAAGCACATTTGACATAAGTTATATCCTCAAAATTTCTTTTGGTTATTTACTGATCCTTTAGACCACCTTAACCGTATATTAGATTCATGTCAAATCTTAAAAAAAACAGATTTATTAGTGGATGTAAAACATGTAATAATGGCATGTAGAAACATATGCATTGTTCATTAACACGTTTATCATATCACAAGATATATCATCATAGAGGCAGTCATTAAGATTAGTATCTATGTTTATACGAATATGTGAAATCAGCTTGTATCAGGTACACTTCATTTTTTTCCAAACCTTGTAGTTTGTCCCACATTTGATTAACCTTTGAAGGATGCTTCCTCAAAATCCACTTGTGTATCATTACAGAGTGACACACAATTAGTGCATGATAATGTGATTTTACTAACATGCGAAATTATATGCCAAAGTAATCTCTGCATTATTTCTTTCTTTAGACCACAGCTATTAAATATCTTTTCATGGAAATGGATTCATGTCACATACTTCGGCTTATTTCCAGAACTCATCTACAACATATTCTAAATGAAAACTTAAAACTGGTCTAATAGTAGATTTTAACGGTAATTTCTAAGCCAAGTCTAAAAACTGACTTCTTATTTTTCTTCTAAAATACAAAGAGAGAGTCAAAATGGATTTTCCATGGGAAATTGATTTCTCTTGTAAGATCCATACCCTCAAGATCATCTTCTCAATATCTCATGACAACTGAATGTTTCTAACTCCCAAACCTACACGAGTTATTATTATAAGTATTCTGGTTACCCACTAAGAAAAATTATTCATTGGTCTAATCAAGATTATCCTTAAAAGTTTTCGTCATATACCTCCCACAACAGTCGAGGTGTACGGATTGAAAGATTATAGATCTTAACCCCCACATGTTAGTACTTGCCTTCAAATTAATTAAGATTAGTTCTCGCTTTTAGTAAGTTCAGAATGATAACTAGTACAGTAAACCAACATGATAAAACGACCAACATCTCCCGTGGTTGAAAATTCCCAGAACGATTTAGAATGTTATTATCCTAAAGAGTATCATCATAAAGGTATACAACCTAAATAGTTCTCAACAACAAACTCATACAACAATGGTTTCAGGACTGTTTACCATAGGTTATCAATTCTTACTCCAAGAAGAGATTTACACAACTCAAAATAAACATTCAACCAAAGGCATCTTTCTAGATGGGTTTTGGTACCTAACGCGAGTTCCACAATACCTTTGCAAGATTATTGAATGGAGTGAATTGTGCATTAACTTACTCGTACCATCTTGTATGATTTTGTTGATGGAGAGCACACTTTGACTTGCATAATCTAATGTTCCTGTTACCACATCCATCGCCTCATTTTTGTTCAGAAATTGTTACCTGACTAACTTATACTCACAACCAAAGTTAGTGATCAAAACAATAGTTGTTCAAGAATATATATGATACAATTTCGGAAAGAACCTCACACTTTAAGGTATATCTTGTACCCAAGCTTCACCAACCATTTACGTGATTGGTGTATACATTTTAAATTCAACAGTAAACTCTGAAGCACATTTGTTATCTGATACACCCAGTGTTACAGTAATACATAAGAAGTTCATAATCATATACGGTTCTTATGTGCATTCCTACGTGCCACCTAGCAAGGCTCTTCAAGGTCAAGTCATAGATTTAACTTAGAAATGACTTATCAATTAAGCTATAATTAACTACATATTTGATAATGATTATTGGCCTTCTATGTACATTTATTGACTTGGTAAGACATTGTCTCCCTTCCTAACAACCCTGCCAAACTAAGAGAAAAACTCCAATGTATGACAAAAACATTTGTACTCTTTTTGGTCTGCTAGAGACAGACTAGAACCTGCAGAGTTATAACCTTTTCTTCGAAGTAAAATCGTAATATGTTATTCGATAAATCCCATTAAAATCTATGAATTCTTACATACTAAATTCTAACTAAGCATTATGCCAAATTCTCCCAATTCAAACAAAATTTTAGAAAAATAATTACCTTTGATGTCAATTGATTCAATAGTCTCACTTAAGCCATTCTTCGTAGTATTAATTTGAATATACATTATAGATATGTAAAAAAGTGCACGTACCTAAGTAGACTACAGATTACTCTACCTATTCCATCATTCGATTATGAGAGTTGCATGACTATAGATTTTGTACCTATGTGGAGTCCATAGAAGTGAAGAAAACAAAAGGACCTCTTGTTTCTGCAAATGCCAATTGTTTCCATTTTTCACTTGTCAGCTCTTTAGCATGCATATCAAGTCGGAACGTTGATACCCTCGTGTAGGTACTAGACCAGATGATAACTTGCTGCTGTCAACTTTTTCTCCCAAGTATCAAGTCGAAATGTTGATACACTTGTGAAGGTACCAGACATGTGATAGCTTTCTGCTGACCAAATAATAGAATATCTGATTAAATGATAGATGCAAGAACACTATCGGATTGACCCTCCTACATGGTTAAATCATGAAACCGATCAAATACTTGACTCATTACAAACCAATCAACCTATACAAAATTAAATTTATGGTTTCAAATTTGTATGAGAACAATTTCTTACAGGCTAGGTATCAAACAACTACATGACATAAATTTTAAGTTCCACTTTATCACATAATAACACGTTTGATATTATGGGTTAACAAGGAATTGAGAAATGAACAATGTCTAAAACACACTTTACATCACATGCTTGGGATATTATGAATGATTAAGAATTAATCTTTTCTACCCAGTAGACTAGATACTAATTCCTAGTAAAGTTATAACGCATATGAACTAAATTTCTGACATACATAATAATAAAGCTTCATTTATGATTATTACTATATCGCCTAATATCTTAAGATTGTTGGGTGCAATAATAAAAATAAAGGAAAAAATCAAATAAACAAAAGTATTGTTACTTAGCTCTTTTTAATCGAAGTGATCGATTTGACGAAACGGATGAGCTCTCCGGATCTCCTCAACAACAACATTGAAAACTTTGGAAAAAAAGAGTGAGTCACGTGTTCAACACGCTGTCCTTAAGACATTAGCACCCGGATACACTCAAGAATCTATAGCCTCCACAGGGTGGATGCCTACAGGATAAAACACTCTACTACATCTACTACTAGCACTCGTAGTAGATGCTCAACTTGAGCTTGGCAACTCCGAAAAAAATCCTCAAGGAAAATCGCGAAAGCTTAAGAAAAACAATAGAAAAATGTTTTTCTTTTGGTCTCTCTAAAAATATAGAGAAACCCCTTTTCCTTGGATTAATTCAATAGGTTGAGAAAAGCTTGTTTGTATAATAACCTAGTACAACTTAAGAAGAGGGATCTCCTCGATGTGGGACTAATAATTTTATTAAGTTTCTTAAAAAATCTTAAGATTGAAAACTCTCCAATGTAGGACTAATAAGTTTTCATTCACAAAAGAAAACAAGAATTTATTTATTTTCTTAAAACCTTAAAATTCATATTTTATATATATTGTTTTCCAACATAATGCATATTGGTTCCTTGTTCAGAATGCCAAAAGAATTGAGCTTGAAGGCTTTGCTCCATTCATTCCTACTGATCAACTCAGGATCTGAAGTCATCAAACGTTTTGGATCATTGAATTAACTCAGCAACTGAAAGTTTGGTTCATTTTGTTCGACAAGAGATGAATCATGGATGCATATAGGCTATAAACGGTGGAACCTTGTCATTATCTCTTGAAGTTCATCGAGGGTCTTACCAATATCTATTTACGGTTCAACCAAAGGCTGCACTAGAGAAGAAGACCAAGATCAATCTAGCCACTTGCTGGAAAACCTCTCCTAATATGTGCATCCTAACTTTAATTCTTAGAGATGAAAATATCTTTTGCAGGGAGGTCAAACTAGGAGGGACAACAATGTATAATAAGGGGGAAGGTACTTGTAGCCATAAAGGCGCTTAAATGGGGGCCTGAGGGAGGAGCCAACCAGTAATCATAGAGACTAGCAGCAAGCATCTTCGCAGCCAAATGAAAGACACCATCGAAAGCCCAAAATGGACGATTTATTGTGGGAAAACTAAGGGAGGCCTTTTTTTACAGTATACTAAGAACTTTTAATTTAACTTAGTTTCATCTAAAGCCAAGAATGTAGCAATGGCTCTAGTTAAGTGTCTCAAGGGACCACATCCCTTTTAGAAGTTATGGAACTTACTAGGACTATGTATCATTCACAAGGAAAACTGAAACAATGTAGCATTCTCTCTTGTTTAAATTTTAACTAATTTTCAAGAAAAGAAAAAATATTTCATGGGACAATCTAACAATTTTCTAAGAGAGTTGAACTTAACGTCTTACCGGAACAATCCAGTATAGACTACTCTCTTCGTTCCAGTTTAGATGATAGTTTGAGAGTTTTCACGTAGATTAAAAAATGGAAAGAGATATAAAAAATTTTATCTATGCCTTTGAAAAAAGTCTTCATTATTAATGCATTTATAAATAAACTTATAGTTTCAAAATAAAATGTTAGGATATTATTGGTAGTTTTATGAAAAAATATGCAAACTATCAAGTAATGTGAAACATAAAAAAAAATCCTAGACTATCATCTAAAGCGAAACGGAAGGAGTATATGATAAGGAAGAGCAAAATTAGCACAGCCCCGGAGCATGTGCACAAATCTAGTTATGATTTATTTAAAAACCTTGGATAGGCCGGATACAAAAATGGTAAAAAAAACCCAAATTTTGATACCAAAAACATATTCCGTCTACGTGTCGCATAAGTACCGGTCCATAGCGGTTTAGCCGTGACCCACCGTAGGCTGCAAAGTGTTCACCACTCCAAATTCAGGATTTAGATATATGCCACGTAGGATGTAAAAAAGCGGGTCTCCCTATCACTGTCGGGTCAGATAGGAGTCAACCAATCAGAGCTGGCCACCGTGTGACCTTTGGTGCTTTTACAGCAAGGGAATACATTATGACACTCCAGAGTAAACTCGTAATCCCAAAAAATCCATAAAAATCGGAGTAGAAATCTGAATAAAACAACTAGAGCCGAAAAAGAAAAAAAAAACAATGGCAGACGTCGCTAATCTGACCACACTCTGTTGTTATTCATCAATTCTCAGCAGAAGAACTTCTAAAAAAATCAATCTCTCGTTTCTCTCCAAACAACATATCTTCTCTTTCATGTCTTAGATCTTACGATGTTACATCCAGAAACAGAGGTTCAATTAAAATTATTGATGGCGGAAACAAAAGAAGAAATGGAATTGCAGTGGTTCTATTCTAAAACTTGGTATTCGTGAGTTTCTTAATTTAAATCTTATTCCAATCTATTTAATTAATTTTCTGAATTTTGATTGATTACTAGAAGTTCTATTTGTAGCATTTGTTCGATTTTTTTGTTTGGAATTGAAGGTATTCTTCTGAGGTGATGTCTTTGTTCAAGCGATTAGGGGAACCACTTGTTATTGAATTGGATGAAATGGGTAAGTTTCTTTTTAGGGTTAAATTTGCAGGTGATTTTTTTTATGTATGTTTTTCATATATGGAATTGATAGAGGGTTTAGAAATGATCTCTAGGAAAGCCGAAAAAGAAGATTCTTTTGATGGAAAGTTTCTATCTTGCAAACATATCAACATTCATGTGTGCATTATGGTTCATCTTATGAAACAAAAAGTTGTGTGTTTTGGTTGGGGGTTTAGAGGTTTTTGGTTTTTTGAAATGGAGGATTGTTATGTAGGAACACGCACTCGAGTCTTGAGATTTGTACAGCTTTCTTTTTATTTGAAGGAATTACTTGAATTTTGGTTATATGTTGTAGTTGCTGCAGTAAGAAGAAGTTGTATGACCTATATGCTTATCTATTTCTTTTGTAGGTCCTCAAGGGCCTCAATTGCAGAAGGTGCTTGAAAGGTTAACAGGACAACATACTGTGCCAAATGTTTTCATCGGTAAGCTTTTTTGTTTGTTTTTCGAACGTGTAATAGTACTTGTTAATTGCATATTCTAAAAAATCATTGTATTTGTATTACATTAATGGGATTCGAGCCTGATGCATCATTACTTGGATTAGCTAGTATAAAAATTGACCAGACGTTGGATTATCCATTTATGGAACTAGGATAAAACTGTATCCGCACTTACATGCAGTTTGTTATGTGATCATTTGGATGACGATAATGTCAGCTATTATAAACAAGGTCTTGTTTTTGTTAATTGGACATTCATCTATTAAGTTAACTGCTAAACTGAATTTCATCTTTTAACAGGTGGGAAGCACATTGGTGGGTGTACAGGTACACTCTTTTGCTTTCTTTATGATGACAAATTGTAAGATCTGTCTGTGTAATAAGTTCTACTATTCATGGGTTGGATACCAGATAGAATCATGTTATATGATTGAACAAGATCTTTGTACACCCCTATCTTTCTTCCTAGGGTCAGCTCGGTAGAGGGTCCTGTCTGCCATAGATCCGATCCACCTCAAGGTGTAGAGACTCCTGAGCATCAAATTAAGTTGCCAATGAAAAAGATACAAAACAAAAGAACAGAAAATGTTTTGTGAAAGGTTCCCAGATTTTACTCAAAGAGCTTAGAGAATTTGTTCTTGAGTGCAGATTTTGGAAGACTGCAAGGTTCGAGTAATTTGAACTTATTAGGGATACTACTCTGCCATTTTCTATTTTCTGACGATTTGTTCTGTTTTCATAGACACGGTAAAGCTACAACGAAAAGGAGAACTTGAATCCTTACTGTCAGAAGCAAAGAGCCAAAGTACCCGGATCTAGCAAACCAGTGGATAGGGTCATTTGAAATCCTTAAATCCGTTTATGAGGGTTCTGTCATTATATATGTTTTTCTTTTTATCGTTCTAGGTTTCAGCTGTACAAAATGATATATTTGTAACTTACGGAATCAAATTATGGAATCAAGTATGAACTCTTCATCACAACACCTGAATTTAGTGTTATTGCGGTTGGAAGTTTGTACAATGTATCATTCCTAAGCTGTTGAATTACTGAAAGTTATCCCAAGATTCCCAGGACTTTGCTTTTTATGGACGGACACCAAGCTGTTTATCATCAGGCTGTGTGATTTTATCATCTCACTGTATTATCGTTTTGATTAAGTTTTTCTTTTTCTTTTTTCTTTTAAGGAGGTGGATCTCTTGTTTTAGTTCTGTCTTTTTGGGGTTGTTTATTCATTTTGTAATTTCTCTTTTGGTGGTACAATTTCTTTTTGATATGAAATTAAATGAAACAGGGTACTCGGATGAAAATTACAGGCTCCTATCATCACTGCCACTTTTAATTAATTATGGAAAACGATACATATTATTGTCGATACTATACTTATCATCCCATAGATCATCAGAACAAGAACTTCATGGCCTTTACTTCCTTGAAGTAAACTTCTCTCTCTGCCGTTTAAAATAGTCCAACGCCTCGTCATGTTCAGGTAGGTTTTCTTTGATTACAGGTGTTTTCTTGAAGTTCTCGATCCATTGGTGCAACCGAGGGAAACTATTCGCATCCATCATTTTGATTTTCATGCCTGCTGCTTCTTCCATGATTCCCAACCAATGAGCCATCCATCCAAAACATATATCAGTAAGTCCAATTATTTCACCGCCAAAGAACTTCCTATCACCAAGTCCAATCTCTTCTATGTTCCTTAGGACTTCAAAGGTATCTTTAGCTGCTTTTTCTTGTGCTTCCCCAGCGGTGATAAAGAATTGAAAAAATGTAGCTGCCTATATGATTACGGTAATATCATCTTTAAGTACAGATGAAATCATAATAATTGTATAGAATCAGAAAGTGTGTTACCTTATCTTCGCCGAATTTGATCCAAAATCGAGCAAGGGCCTTTTCGTAGGGATCTTTCGGAAGCAATGGGATCTCTGGCCATGTTTCCTCGATGTATTCAAGGATGACGGTGGACTCAGAGATTGGTTTTCCATTATGAACTAGGACTGGGATCTTCTTGTAAACTGGGTTGTACTTTAAGAGTTCTTCACTCTTGTTTGAGAGGTCTTCTGCTACATACTCATAGTCTATACCTTTCAATTTCAGAGCCCAAATTACTCTGTAACTAAATGGACTTGGCCAAGCTCCGTGCAACTTCACGACATCCATATTAGATGAGACTGTATGGGATCAACTCCTCTTCCTCGGCAGATTTATACAGTCTTAGAGAGTGTGAGAGGTCAAATTTGGGGTCTCTTGCTTGCGAAATAAGATTGTCCAACTAGTAGTGGTCTAGTCAAAATTTCTTTTTTTCGTGATAAGATGGAAAGTAATGTTAAACTAAGTGTGAATGGCGTCTCCGTGGGACCTACTTCTTCCCTATAATTCAATACTTATACGAGGTTATGGTCTCATTTTCTTCATGGATGCCGATAACTTATCAATGCCTTTAGAGAGGAATTTATGAGTTTATATTTGGATTATTCACAAAAATAAAATAAAAATTATTTTTGGATTATAGTGGCCTGTAAAAGCCTATTCTGGTATAATAATATCTAAATAAACAACCTAAGTATTTATTTATTTTTATTTTTTGGTTAAACAACTCAGTGTATAAATATATTAGGTCGTCGTCATATAAGAATTGCAAACCTTAAAATATTATTTGTTTACGAAAAATAATAGTTTCAAAGGATTCATAATTCTATAGAATTACAAATTTTATAAATCATATAAATTTATAGTGTATTTGGTAAAAAAGTGAAAAATCTTCTAATTTATATAAATTTTATATTTAAAGTCTCGATGCCGTTTGTAAGGGGTTATAAGTTTTTTTTTTAAAAAAGGTTATATAAAAGATAATAAATAATTACAATGCCAAGAGACAAATCTATACAGGACCAAACATGTAGAACTGTCTCCCAACTAAATAGAATCTGATTTACATTATAATCTTTAAACACATACATATCAAAAATCCAAGAATAAGAGTATGTTTTATTAACGTAAACTTATCAAAAATCAAAAATCTTTAAACACATTATAATCTGATTTACATTATAATCTGATTTTGTAACCCCGTATTTCTTCATCTTTTTCCATGATAAACTCCATTTTTTCTTTCGTTTCATTTAACGTGAACTTACAAAACTCTTGCGTAAAATCGCCATATTCTTGAACCAAACCATAAGCTTCGACGTGTTATGAAAAAAATAAAAACACATTCTCAACCATTATTATATACTAAAAAAAAACGTGGTTTGTTGTATACTTACGTGTGACAATTTTTGTTGAGGCGGAATGGATACATGTTCATCAGGTTCTTGGATGTTGTGTTTAATACGATCACCAGCATACCGTACGTTTTAACCTCCCAATCGACTTTCATGGCATATTTCTGCAAGTTAGTTACATGTTTCCAATACTCCATATACAAATCATACGTAACAACATGCACTTATTGTTTTGCAGGGATCGCTTTGTTTTGCAGGGATCACTTTCTAGGTATACTCGTCCAACTGTCATTGCTCTAAAGGCCCTTGCTCTAAAAATATATTTGTATCAAAAATCTATAATATTCAACTCTGCTCTCTCTTCTTCTTCAAGTAGCATTTATTCCCCTCTTTTAGTATTCTTCAAAAATTCTCCAACATAAATCTATACATGAACAATATTAATTCCACAAAGTCAATCTTAGGACCACATCTCTCAATTATTCCCAAAATGGTAAACCACAAGATCATTCAAAAAAAGAATTGCATCCTACCTAGACTATTCACCACAACCTCTTTTACTACCCTAGAAATAATCAAGGCTCTCCAGTACGATGGGGAAAGAATAACAAATTCATCCTTTATCCCGTAGCACCCAATTATTTTTAAAATCAGCTTTGAATTCAAGGAAACGACATCCTGGATAACCATGAACGACTTCTGGATCATTTATGTGATGTACTGTTGGTAACTAAATGGTACCCATCTATCACTATTCCATGTAGGGACCTTAAAACCATCACTACTTGGTTTTGTATCCATGATTTGACCCCTTCCATGTAAAATGAAACAATTGTTTCTCAAATTGCATCCAAATTGGGCTTAGTTCTTTATAAAAGGCCTACAAGATGCGTACCACTAGAAGATGCCACTATAAGAATCAAGGCCATTATAAACATAGAAAAGCCTTTATTTAAAAGTGTGATAGTATCTGTTAGATCTGGCCCTATAGCCTAAATTTCCTTTGGTTTTTACTCACTATCTCACAACTTCTACACATTTTTTTTACGGTTTTCACATCGCATTAATCAGTTCCCTATTCTTCACCATGGGGAAATTGATGATATCTACGACCAATCTTCATCCTCCCTTGTCTCTGATGATGAATCTAATAGTTGATACAATGTAACAGTTGACCCTGAACTTATAGTGTATTTTCCAATAATTTATCCTACCATGACACTATCATGATTCTTATATAGGAATCATCCCAAACTTATTCATGGATGGGGACTTAATTCTCTCTTGCTCTTCCAACTTATCTCTCTTTCTTGATGCTCCTAAGACCTATTATGTCTTGGGAAAAAGACCATTGCAATAAACTAGTCTCAACCCCTTTGACTCTCCTATCAAAAGGCATTGATTTGAGCTTAGGGACTCCTCATCAACCAGATTAATATACTTAGATGGGCCAATCATGAAAAAAGGCACATTCCCCCTCTTGGATTTTAACCAAACCCTCTCCCCCAAAACTACTACCAAACCTTCCTTCCACAACTCCTTCTCTGATGAGGAATCGAACATATCAATTGCAAAATCAAACTCTCCCACCCAATCAATTATGAAAATCAATCAATATAGCTCCAACCTAACTGCCAAAGATGAGGAGTCTCTGGTCGAGCAAGAGGGGAATGATTCAGCAAATGCTTCACCTATGAACTAGAAATCTAGGGAGAAGGTGAAGGATTCCATGGTAAACCTCAATATCGACACTTCTTTAGTTATCAATTGCTTAATCTTCAAATCTTGTTGAAAAAACTAAATAACAATTGGATCTGGTCGACGGGACGAAACTGATATAATATTAGATGTGTCCAGGATAGAACTGCCGTTATGATTTGTATAAGCATAATACAAATCACCCACTCAAACGAACTTAACAACAAGATAGATTCCAGAAGGGAAGTAAACAAGCATTACACAAAACAAAGCAGGAAGAGGGGAAAAGAAGGAAGGATAATAGATACTTATGGTGTGATATGGAAAGGAAAATTCAACTTCAATTTATAGGCAAAGATGGCGAGTGAAATCAGTGCATCAATTAAGAAAAATAAATTTTCTAATTAATCAAAAATTGATAACACGTAAGAAAAAAGGCAAAAAATAATGTCACCATTTAACACATATAATGTTGCAGAAGAAAAAATAAGGTAAGAAAATTATCTCCACGGCTCAGACGCACCCTTCATTAAGACAAGATTTATTTTTGAAATTTAAATTTATTAGACAAAAAAAATTCAAAAGAATTTTGTACAAAAAGATAAGTCATGGTTGACCCACACTCACACCTGAACCCGAGCCCGAGCCAGGCCCGTCCGACTGGACGGACGGCGACAGCGTGCGTATTTCGGTATGAAGCACCGCGTGTGTGTGAAATGTGTGGTTACACCAACTATCCCATAGTTAATTCCTCTCCCTCACACAAAAGTGTGTTAACCTCTAAGGGGTCTGATAGGTGCATAAATCATACATTTTAAGTAGTTTTTCCTGACCCTTATTTACTATATTTGAGTGAATTACTATGTTTTATCATTACTTTCGAAGTTTAGTTGTCTTTTTAGGTTACAGTTCAGAAACCTGCAGAATGGAGCTGTATGAGAAGAATTACCGAGGAGCCAGTAAAAATCTGCTTAATTCAGGCCTTTCACCCTCCACAGTGTAGGAAATTGAATTACGAAGCCAACGGCGAAAGAACGAGGTCATTCTGATCTTGTATGAGGAAGTTATGGGCAAAGCCACATGGTGGCAAACTAGCTTGTGCTGCTAGCGCCCAGGCGCTAAGTTGGCTGAACCGTAGGTGCTAAGGTGCTAAGTGGTTAGTTGGAGGTGCTAGAGTGGTTTGGTGGACTAGTGGCTAGCCTTGGTGGAGTAGTAGCTAGTTTGGGGAAGTCATATGGGATTAGGAAAGAATTTGGAGTTCCTATATCTTGTTGGGATGGAATAAGGAAACTTAGCACATTTCCTAATTCAACTAGGATTGTGAAAGTGGCTAGCTCAAGTTCTATAAAAGGAACTCAGGCCTTTCTCGTGGCAAGCCTTTTGGGGAGGTAGCTATAGCACATATTGGAGGTCCAAGGGATATTTGGGGGTCAGGTTTACTATACAAGGAAGGACACAAGTCTACTCACGTAAGGAAAGCTAAAAACGCAAGGATTCTCGGCTGGGCTGTGAAAGACACATTTTAGTGTCTAATTTGCACCTTAATTTCTAGTGAGTTAGTATTCGATTTTGCGTTTATTACGTGTTTTTATGCTTTTGTAAGTACATTAGAAGAATAAAGATTTGTGGAAAAATTGGCTCAAAAAGTGATAAATGCACCCGGAACAAGTGTTATTGGCACCCCAAGAATTGATAAGGGACACCCTAGAATCAGCCCGAGTCAAATCAGTCAACACAGCGGGTCAACTCGGTCAACCCAGTGAGTCAACCTGGCCCGAGTCACTGATCCAGCTCATCGGCAGGAGCATCGGAGAAGCTGCTGGATGCTTCAAAATCACGAAATTGGTGGGATTTGGTGAAATTAAAAGCAACCCATTGCAATTAGAGTCCAGAACAATCGATTACCTGAGAGAATCCCGAAGAATCTGCTCGGGAAATTACGAATTTGGCCGGAAATCAAACTCAATTCGTATTTTGAATGGGAAACGAAATTGAAGGATAATTACTGAGTTCTACTAGGTTTGGGATACCCCCAAGGGTTCCTAGAGCCTATATAAACCAAGAGAAGCCAAGATAAATCGATACGCAGCCCTAGAGAACAATTCAGAAAAATTTCGGCCACCTCCGTCACCGCCGACTACCTGCTGCTGCTGCTCCGGTGCCGTGTTCTTCATCCACCATCACCGAAGAAGACGACCTTGCAACATCTGTATTCGTTGCATATTCAGTGTTACATCTCGCTCATGTTACCTTTGTTTTTAAACACTCTTGTTGCTTAAAGCTATTTGTAACGGCTGGACCTTCTCCTGTAACGCATATACGCATATCAAATCAGCTGTGTTACATCTATTTCACCTTGTAATCAATATTTTGAGCAATGAAGAGATATTTTGAGCAAGTTTTCTCCACCATGAGCTAAGTATATTTACTGGGATGATGGAGAAGGTTTTTCTCTCAATTTTATGTGGTAAGTCTATTTTTAATTAATTATTTACAATTCTTTACTTGTTAAAATTGCATAGTTTCGAAATAGAAAAACGGTTTTCATTCAGTAGTGGTGTTTTTGTTTGATGGGTCATGCTGGGTTGACAACCTCTGATGTCCCATGCTTGTGATTTACCTCTGCTTGTTTGCATAAAAACCTATTTTGGAAATATTTGAGCTTAATTTATTTAAAAGAATTGCATGATTAATCACATAAATTGTTAGAAATAACTGAATCTTGATTCCTGGTTTTCTCCATATTTTCTAAAAATCATCTCTAGTTTATTTTCCTGATTTTTATTTAATTAGATTAAGTCCATTATTTTCTAAAATCATTACCTTCACAAGTTCGAGAATCGAACACTTTATTTACCACTTTTAAAACTACATCAATTTTTGGCGCCGCCGACGCGGACTTGTTTTTAGGTTTAGGGTTTTAGATTTATTTTTATGTTTTTATTTTTAGTTTTATTATTTTACTTTGTTCTATTTACGTTTCTTTTGGTATTTCTCTTTTTGCTACAGGTTGAATTTTGGATCGAAAGGGATAAGCCAAAGTTTTGGAATTAAAGCTAAAGACTTGGAGTTAAAGGGAAAAGCTTAAAGAACGAAAAAGAAGATCGAAGATTTTATTTTTCTTAATTAGATTTTTAGTTTATTTTAATTAGTTTTAATTCGTTTAGAAAATCGTATTAGGGTTTTATTACTTCTGTAATTTTTCTTTTATTTTTCGGACACTTTTTGGACTTTCTTTTGGACATTTTTGGATATTTATTGTTTTTAAAACCTACAGAAGGGTAGTTTTAAATATCAAACTGTATGCAGGGAAGTACGACAATTACGATATTGTCTCGGCCCCTCGGGTTCGCACACTATTGAAAAGGATATTAGTGGCCCGAGTCGACTTCAACGGTTCATCGCCCGTCTGGTACGGGAGGTAAACTTCGACCAACCCACGAATCTCCTGTCAGTGGGTTTTCTGGACGCCTTTGTATGCATATATGCTGAGGACTGAATACGGACTTTAATTTTTGCATAGTAAAGGGCAAGGCCTGGCCATACAAGATAAGGTTTCGGATTTCATCACCGTCTCCTTTTTGCCCGCTTTAGGAAAACGAAACCTACGCGAACCTAAGCCTAAAATCTTGACTAGAAAGAGACCTATAGGGTATCGAGATGAATCTTGACTAGAAAGAGACCAAATCTTTATTCTTGGTCGAAATGAATCAAGCTAGTAGTTCAGAGCCCAACCAATTCGAAGAGCAGGCTTTTTCTCTTTATGATAACACTAGATTTGATAACCATAGAAAGTTCGACCCGTATTCGGAATCTTATAACCCTGGCTGGAGAAACCACCCGAACCTTTCTTGGTCGAAAAGCCAGGCTCAAGGTCAGTTTAGTAATGCTAATGGTCCTCCAGGCTTTAGTTATAAGAATTCGGCTGGTCCAACTCAACCCAGCAATGACGATAAGTATGAGCAGAGATTCCAGAGCATAGAAAGAGTTATTTCTAGTTAACAAACCTCAGTTAGTGACATTGCTGCGGCTCTGAGAGAGCGAGAACCTGGTAGGTTCCTGATAGACACATTTTAGTGTCTAAATTGCACCTTAATTTCTAGTGAGTTAGTATTCGATTTTGTATCTATTACGTGTTTTTATGCTTTTGTAGGTACATTAGAAGAATAAAGATTTGTGGAAAAATTGGCTTAAAAAGTGTTCAAGGCACCCGGGAAAATGGATCAAAGCACCCACACTTTGGATTGGGGCACCCCTGGATCGGGTCAACCCAGCGAGTCAACCCAGCAAGCTGGGTCGGGCCGAGTCACCGGGTTAACTCATCGGGCTCAACTGTGTACACTGCCAACTAAAATCAACGTGTTCTTTCGCTTCCAGATTGTTCCAAATATTAGTAGATATCCCACACAAGTTAGAACAATCGAGAAACAGCAAAAAAATCCCGTGAAATCAGTTGAAAAATCATGTATATGGCCGGAATTGGGTTTCGATTCGGTTTGGGATTTGTGGGCTATTCTAGAGAGTTCTATTAGGTTTGGAACTCTCTCTAGGGTTTCTAATATCTATAAGTACCAAGAGAAGCCAAGAGAATCGATAACAAAAAGCCTAGAGAAGAAAATAGAGAATTCCGGTGAAGCTCCGTCAACATCCGGTCAACTGCTACTGCACCGGCCGGCTGTTCTTCATCCATCACTGCCGGAGAAGAAGACTCAGTAACATCTATAACTGTTGCTGATTTGAATTTTCCTGTTGTCTATTACTTCAAACCATTTGTTGCTTAAACTCTTCTGTAACAGCTGAACCCTCTCCTGTAACGCATATAAGCGTATCAAATCAGCTGTTACAGCGTAATTCAACCTTGTAATCAATATTTTGAGCAATGAAATCAACTTTTGAGCAAGTTTTCTTCACCATGGGCTAAGTCTATTTACTGGGATGATGGAGGAGGTTTTTCTCTCAATTTTATGTGGTAAGTCTATTTTTAATTAATTATTTATAATTCTTTTATTATTATTTGCATGGATTTAAATTAGAAAAAAATGGTTTTTATTAAATAGTTGTGTTCTCTTTTGATGGGTCATGCTTAGTTAATTACTCTTGATGTCTCATGCTTAGGATTTACAATTATTCTTTTAGGAAACATATTTTTGGCAAACTTGAATTAAATTGTTAAAAAGAATTACATGATTAATCACATAAATTGTTAGAAATAACTGAACCTTGATTCCTAGTTTTCTCCATATTTTCTAAAAATATTCTCTAGTTTAATTTCCTGATTTTTATTAGTTTAGATTAAGTTTAATATTTTCTAAAATCATTACCTTCACAAGTTCGAGAATCGAATCTCTTTTTACCACTATATAAAATCACATCAGTTCCCTAGTTAACCCGAACCCAATCCTAGAGGAGTCAATGAAATATCGGCTGGGGAGAAATCATCCAGTCACGTGAATGCAATTACGACCCTCGGGAATGGTAATGTAGTGGATAACAAGGTAACTAGGCCCGTTAGTGAACAAACTATAGTTCATCCTGACCCAATAGTTGAAGAGACTGATAAAGTCTCTGACGAGCCTGAGGCAACCCCTCAGAGAACCGATTTCATGCCTAGAGCCCCATACCCAAGGTTGTTAGCACTTACTAGGAAGGGATCCAATTTTAATGAAATAATGGAAGTTTTTAAGAAAGTCACGATCAACCTTCCATTATTAGATGCAATTAGGCAGATTCCTGCTTATTCCAAGTTTCTTAAGTACATGTGTACACGAAAGCGAAAACTTAGCGTACATAAGAAAGTTTTTCTAGCTAGTCATGTAAGTTCAATTATACAGAGTAGTACGTCCCTTAAGTACAAAGACCCAGGTTCCCCAACCATAGCTTGCACAATAGGAAACTACCGGTTAGAAAAAGCCTTACTCGATTTAGGAGCCAGTATGAACTTACTGCCGTACCATGTGTACCTCTATCTAGGACTAGGCGATTTGAAACCGACTCAGATGACTTTGCAGTTAGCTGATAGGTCTGTGAAAATTCCTCGTGGTGTCATAGAAGATGTTTTGATTGAAGTGGATAAATTTATTTATCCAGTGGACTTTGTTGTGCTTGATACCAGACCTGTGCCTGATCCAGAGAATCATATACCGGTTATACTAGGTCGCCCGTTCTTAGCAACATCTAATGCGATCATTAACTGTCGTAACGGTGTTATGAACTTGTCTTTTGGTAACATGACTATTGAGCTGAATATCTTCAACATTAGTAATCAACCACCTGAGCTAGATGACCCCACCTTAAAAACCGTCAACATGATAGAGACCCCAGTTCATGAGTCATTACCAAACACTTTGATAGAAGACCCGTTAGAAAAATGTCTAGCCCACTTTGGATTAGAGTTTGATGAGTTAGGTCTATCAGAGACCTTACCTGTGATTGTAGATTCAGATTTGGATAATGACCAAGAGAATAGGCTAGTAACCGTGCTTCAGGACAATAAGAAAGCTTTAGGATGGACCATAGCAGATATTAAGGGAATTAGCCCAACAGTTTGTATGCACCAGATCCATTCAGATGAGGAATCCAAACCGTCTAGGGAGATGTAGCGTAGGCTCGACCCATTAGAGAAATGCCTAGCCAACTATAGAATTGATGGCGATAATGATAGTGTTATTAATGAAGTGAGCACTTTGTTAGGTTCTGCACCACCAGATTGTAATTTAGAAGAAGCAATTGACTATTTTCGAGAATCTGACGATCCTGAAATGAGGGAAATTGTTATTAGTCTATCTAGAGACACTGAAAACTCTAAGTTTGGGGGTGACTATCATTCTCCATGTGCTATACCATTCACTCTTAGGAAGGTCCCTAGCTTGGGACCTGACATATGCACGTATGCCATTGTACAAGATCATCTTCGAGCTAGATCCACTGATCCTCCTGTTCAGAAAGAAGTTCAGTTGCCAAAAACCAATCCTCTGGTCGATGTGGTTTACCTAAATAGGGATCCAAGTGTGTTCAGATTGTTTATCTTCGTAGCTTGCTGCTGTTTCCTTCTATTGTGGATAACACTATTTGATTCAGATGATCCACAGTTGTTCCGATTATTGCTATATGATTTAAGGAGGTAACTTATGCTCATGCGACACGGTAATATCTTTCCCTAATTCCTTTTCGTGTAGTGTTTAGAAACATTGAGGACACTGTTTATTTTAAGTTTGGGGGTATTGGGACTTTTTAGGATTAATAAGATTTGGAATTTAGAAGCATGTGAACAATTCAGGGTGACACTAACCACTCTAGGTAGATGGAAACTTAGCCATTTTGCTATAAGGATTGGTGTGCCCAGCTAGATGGTCTATTCATAAAAGAGACAGAGTTCAGGTGTTAGAAATAACATGATAGCTGTCACCACCACATCACGTTCTGTTTTATTATTTGCAATTTCGTGTTTCTCTGAGAGTATTGGTGGGTCCTAGCATCGACATGTTAATTAGCGCTGGAATGACATTTAGTGTGTTGAGATCATGCCCCACATGAATAATACGTTAGTGTTTAGAGTTATGTGTGTGGTCCCCCTGTCTCCGTCGCCTAAGCAAGCGTGGAATGCAGGATCCATGGGAACACACATGTATTAGGTGTAAAGAAGAAAAAAAAAATCGAAAAAAAAAAGAAAAAAAAATCGAAAAAAGTTAGAAAAAAATTGAGAAAAAATAGTATTTGGTATTTTAAAGTTCTCCCTGTCTCCGTCGCCTGAGAAAGCGTGGAACGCAGGATCCATGGGAACTAGTAAATATTTTAGTTAGTAGTAACCGTTGAAAATAAATGGGGAGTATCTCGACACACTAGGTTTCATCTCGGTAATGACCTTCAGACAGATATGGGACACATCGTTCGCCTTGGTCAACATTTGCGATCTTCTACAGTCTACGTCCATCTTCTAAGTCTTTTCATGTGATGGATGGTTAGATAACTGTCTGAGTAGAACTATGTTGTCTTAGATATGAATTTTAGTATGCTTGAGTTAACACTCGTGTACAGTGATTGGATCCATAAAGGGTAATGGTCCCTATAGCCGAATATCTGAGTAGCCAACTAACTAGCTTGTTTAGTGTTTACCCTTAATCGTTTACGTGTTGCTAAGTTCTAGATTCAGGTTTTGTGGGTATACCTCTTGTAAACCCTCACGAGACAAAACTCGTCCACTAGTGACACCTAGGGGTTTAACGGCTTGCTGCATATGTTAAATGTAGTCGCGATTCCTGCGAAAGTGAGTTAGGATTTTTACTTTATTTTTAGAGTAGTTTGCTCGAGGACTAGCAAAATAGTAAGTTTGGGGGTATTTGATAGACACATTTTAGTGTCTAATTTGCACCTTAATTTCTAGTGAGTTAGTATTCGATTTTGCGTTTATTACGTGTTTTTATGCTTTTGTAAGTACATTAGAAGAATAAAGATTTGTGGAAAAATTGGCTCAAAAAATGATAAATGCACCCGGAACAAGTGTTATTGGCACCCCAAGAATGGATAAGGGACACCCTAGAATCGGATCGAGTCAAATCAGTCAACACAGCGGGTCAACTCGGTCAACCCAGTGAGTCGACTCGGCCCGAGTCACCGATCCAGCTCATCGGCAGGAGCATCGGAGAAGCTGCTGGATGCTTCAAAATCACGAAATTAGTGGGATTTGGTGAAATTAAAAAGCAACCCATTGCAATTAGAGTCCAGAACAATCGATTACCTGAGAGAATCCCGAAGAATCTGCTCGGGAAATTACGAATTTGGCCGGAAATCAAACTCAATTCCTGTTTTGAATGGGAAACGAAATTGAAGGATAATTACCGAGTTCTACTAGGTTTGGGATACCCCCAAGGGTTCCTAGAGCCTATATAAACCAAGAGAAGCCAAGAGAAATCGATACGCAGCCCTACAGAACAATTCAGAAAAATTTCGGCCACCTCCGTCACCGCCGACTACCTGCTGCTGCTGCTCCGGTGCCGTGTTCTTCATCCACCATCACCGAAGAAGACGACCTTGCAACATCTGTATTCGTTGCATATTCAGTTTACATCTCGCTCCTGTTACCTTTGTTTTTAAACACTCTTGTTGCTTAAAGCTATTTGTAACGGCTGGACCTTCTCCTGTAACGCATATACGCGTATCAAATCAGCTGTGTTACATCTATTTCACCTTGTAATCAATATTTTGAGCAATGAAGAGATCTTTTGAGCAAGTTTTCTCCACCATGAGCTAAGTATATTTACTGGGATGATGGAGAAGGTTTTTCTCTCAATTTTATGTGGTAAGTCTATTTTTAATTAATTATTTACAATTCTTTACTTGTTAAAATTGCATAGTTTCGAAATAGAAAAATGGTTTTCATTCAGTAGTGGTGTTTTTGTTTGATGGGTCATGCTGGGTTGACAACCTCTGATGTCCCATGCTTGTGATTTACCACTGCTTGTTTGCATAAAAACCTATTTTTGCAATATTTGAGCTTAATTTATTTAAAAGAATTGCATGATTAATCACATAAATTGTTAGAAATAACTGAATCTTGATTCCTGATTTTCTCCATATTTTCTAAAAATCATTTCTAGTTTATTTTCCTGATTTTTATTTAATTAGATTAAGTCCATTATTTTCTAAAATCATTACCTTCACAAGTTCGAGAATCGAACGCTTTATTTACCACTATTCTAAAACACATCAGGATGGACTTAGCATTTTCTCGGTTGGAATTTTCCTCACGTATAAGAGGGAGAAGTTGGTTGGAAATAGAACATCATCTAATTCACGTTATCATCCAGGAGATTAGGTTGGAGGAGAAGAAAAGAGGCGCAAGATCACAGCAAAGGAAAAGGGGACAACGCAACTTGAAGGCTGGCCACTTTTTCATACAGGCGATTCTGCAGAAACAATTCTTCGCTATCTTTCCGGGTTTGATTGTATTTTCTTTATTGATTTCAATGGGTTTTGAGAAACCCATGATGAGCTAAACCCTCTATATTGGTTAGGGATGTAATCTGAAGTTGGAAAACATGTTTATCAATTGAATGGCGCATGCTCATATGTTCATGTTGTTTTTAATATTGTTCATGTTCTACTGATTATAACGCCATGTATGATTGATTGTTTGTTTGTTTGACTCGCGAATTGAATAAGCATGTGTTGATATCTACAACTAAATTATATTTTTCAATTCGGAATTGTCGAAGGACTCTGGTTACAAGTAGTATAGCATATTTGTTAACGATACTTAAAAGTGCCATGCAAGTATGTGTAGAAGCTTGACCTAGGTTGAATCCGAGTTGCACTTTGCGCCGGGTTACTTAGAATAACCTCAATTCACAAAGACCATTGCTTTCATTGGGTTGAACTTGTGTGGTGCATTACACCAAGTTATCCGGTGTTAAGGATTCAGAGATTGGCGCGATACCCTCTCTGATGATATTAGGAGTTTTGCCGGAGTAGACCTGCGATAGGATGCTTTAGGGTTATTGGTGTTACTAATGCATGAATGTTGAGTATGCTTTGATTGATAACATGTTGGAAAACTGACGATGAATTCTCTAACCAATACTTCTCTCTCTGATATTCGTTTTTATTAATCTGCTTTAGTTTGTTTTAGTATAATTTAGTTAAAATCCCAAAAAGACACCCCCCCCCCCCCCCCTGTTTACTTGCGTAATTGAAAGTAATTAGCAATCACTAGCCTCTCTGTGGGAACGAACTTGTTCTTATTTGCTATACTTTAAATCTATTTTGGAAGAGTAACAACTCGATTATTTTGGTTGATTACGACACGACCAGGGTCTCCCTTAGATGCAATTCTAAGTAATATGGAGAGGCAATATCTTTAGTTTATCCTATATGGGACTAAAGGTTTCATTCACAAATAGTGAAAATGAACTAGTTTCCTTAGTGACCCCTTGGTCTTAAATTCCAATTAATCCAAGACCAAAAATAAAACAAATAAGATCATTTTTCTCCAAGAATCCCCCATATGAATGAAAAACCGATAAAAATCAGAAATCAAAAGCAAGAAATATCACTATAGGAAATAGGTGTCCATAAGGTCTTGAACCTTTGCTTACTGAGAAATTACCAGAACTACTTGATGGACAGTGAACAAAATGTCTTGAACTTCCATTGTTTGGTGTAGTTCATCAATAACTTCCACGCGTGATGTCACACTAGGCGTTGTCAAGTTTGTGTCGCTGTGTCCATTTTGGCCCTGGACGTATCCCGTTTCTCAGAATGCTCTAGAGAATCAACTCAATTTTCATAGGAATCGTCCTACTTCCACATTCAGATAGGTGAGTTCCGTTAAGAATGTTTACTGTTACACCCCACTTCAATCTTAAATTGGAACTATAAAACTCATTAAGACTTAATAAAAATAATCCTCCACATGCAGTCACACTATCACGTCTAAACCATAAGGAAGGAACATATAATGAAATTCTCTGATAGTGTTTCCTTTAACCCACCATAAATTAGTTGTCCTATTCAAAACCTTGATCTTTGGATCTCCAGTAAGTAAGGTTGAGTATCCTCCATAGCAAGTTTATTTAATGATCTTAAGCCCCATCCCCCTCGATGTATTACTATCTATCTCCTTGGACAAACCTTTCGTCAAAGGGTCCGAGATTTTCTCCTTAGACCTTACAAAGTCAACAGATATAATGCCTGATGAGATTAGTTATTTCAGGGAATTATGTCTTCTACGAATGTGTATAGACTTCCCATTATAGTTTGTGTTTTTAGCATTAGTTTTTGCAGCTTGACTATCACAATATATAGATATGGTTGGCACGTACAGGCCTATGCCAGAGAGGAATGTCTTCTAAAAAACATCTTAGCCAAGCGGCTTCCTCTCGTGCTTTATCTAACGCAATAAGCTCCGATTCCATATTGGATCGAGCTATACATGTATGTTTGAAACTCTTCCAAGATACAGACCTACCTGCTAAAGTGAAAACATATCCACTTGTAGACATAGACTCTTTTGAGTCTAATATCCAGTTTGCATCACAAAATCATTCAAGGATTGCAGAGTATATCTCATAATTTAAACAAAAATTCAAGGTGTACTTCAAGTACCACAACACTGTCAGGTATACCTACTCAACCTAATGATGCTGCCCCGGATTACAGGTATACCTACTCAACCTACTCACAAAATAAGCAATGTCAGGTCTCGTATAATTTATCAAATACATCAGACTTCCTATAACACGTGAGTATTCAAGTTGTGAAACTCCATTACCCTTATTCTTTTGAGGCTACAACAATGATCATACAGAGTACAAGAATTATATACTCACCACCACGGTCAGGCCTAACACTTTTAATGGTAGCACTCATTTGGTTTTCCAATTCTAGTTTATACATCTTAAAGGCTTCTAAGGCATCATCCTTACCCTTAAGCAAAAATATGTGACAATACCTCGTACAATCATCTATAAAAGTGACAAACCATTTCTTACTACCTCTAGTTTGCACTCATTTTATATCAACTAGGTTTGAATCAATTAATTCTAAGGGTTTAGAATTTCTTTAAACATTTTTTCTAAAAGGTTTTTTAGCATATTTTGATTCTACACATACTTCACATTTATGTTCATTATCCAAACTAAATTTGGGTATGCAGCCTATGCTAGCCAGTTTATGCATTGCCTTATAATTTACATGTCCAGGTCTACCATGTCAAACATTTAATGACACAAACATAAGCAGAAGAATCAATTTTATTCATTTCATCATACGTTAATTAAGTTTTTAGAGACCCTCAATCTTATAACCCTTACCTACATAATCCTTACTCTTGTGACAACAACTTTTCCAGATTTAAAAAAAAATTTAAAAACTTTATCATCTAAAACACCACAAAAAACAAGATTTTTGCAGATGTCCGGAACATGATGAACTTCATTCAACGTGAGAGTCTTGCCAGAAGTGAGCTTTAACCCAACTTTTCCTTTTCCTGCAACCTGTGATGCAGATTAGTTACCAATGTAGAGTTTATCCCCTTCCCCTACCTTATGATAGAAGGTGAACATATCTCTGTTTCCACAAACATGTTTGGTAACACCAGAGTCTACCCACGAGTCCCTCACATTGGTTACCAAATTAACTTCAGACACCGTACCAGAAAACTCGTTCTTGTTGTTTTCAATCAAATTAGCATTGTTTTTCTTATTATTAAAGTCCTTACATTTTTTACAATGAATTTCCGTATGACCAGGAGTTCCACAAACATTACAAGCACCTTTAATTTTACCAATGCCTGATTTGTGTTTCAAAAATATAAATTTCTTGTGATGACTAGGCTTAGGGTTGCGTTTGCTGCTCTCACCCTTTTTCGTATTGGAAGACTTGTGTTCAATTACATGAGCCTTGTTGGACATGTCCCTTGCAGAAGATACCTTCTTGTCTTTGGAACACAGTAACTCTTCCACTTGAATCTGCTTACCCAAATCAACCATACGGACTTTACCCGTTTCATGTCTTAATCTACGTTTGTATTCGGACCAGGAAGACGGTAATTTCTCAATCACAGCAGACACTTGAAAAGTTTCATCTATCACCATGCCTTCAGGAAGAATTTCATTAATAATATGCTCAAGTTCAAGGAATTGATCAATCACATATTTGCCATTCAACATTTTATATTCCAAGAACCTAGCTACCAAGAATTTCTTACTTCCAGCAGTTTCAGCTTGGTATTTTGCCTCTAAAGCAGCCCATAAATCAAAAGTAGAAAAGTTCTCTTTTGCACTATAAAAATCATCCAGTGCATCCTTTAATTCAGAATATGATTTTTAGTCATATAATTCTGCCTAACCCAACTTTCCAAATCCCTTTCATTTCAAACATCATTCAAACCCTCATCCAAAGATTTCTGAACAAGTTCATCTAACATATGAAAAATCAGAAAAACAACATATTTAACTGCCATCTTTTGAAATCCTTCCCACTGAATTTTTCTGGTTTGTCAACATCATTTTTACCTATTATTACAGAAGAAGTGATATTGTGTTAAGAATGTTGAATGTGCAACAATAAAAATACTAAAACAAAATATGTTAACATTAATAAAATCTCTGAAGTGATTTGCACACAAAGGACAGAGCCACCTGCTCAGCAAATTGTCCTTAACACAATAGTCTGCGGGTACTCCTCAGGAATGAGAGATGATATACCCCTACATCAGAGATGTTTCCAGGATATAAATGTTTGTTATGATAAATATAATCACAATACAAGTCACCCACTCAAACGAACTTAACAACAAAATAGATTTCAGAAGGGAAGTAAACAAGCATTACGCTAAACAAAGCAGGAAGAGGGGAAAAGAAGGCAGGAAGCTGCTTCTGGTGTGATTTAGAAAGGAGAATTCAATTTTAGGCAAAGATGAGGAGTGAATCAATGCATCAATTAAGGAAAATTAATTTTCTAATTAATCAAAAATTTATGTGCGAATTGAATGTTGACTGGTAAGAAAAC
>JAJJMC010029170.1:0-42249 GCA_023531435.1 Papaver californicum
TCACTAGAAATTAAGGTGCAAATTAGACACTAAAATGTGTCTATCAAATACCCCCAAACTTACTATTTTGCTAGTCCTCGAGCAAACTACTCTAAAAATAAAGTAAAATAAAATCCTAACTCACTTTCGCAGGAATCGCGACTACATTTAGCATATGCAGCAAGCCGTTAAACCCCTAGGTGTCCCTAGTGGACGAGTTTTGTCTCGTGAGGGTTTACAAGAGGTATACCCACAAAACCTGGATCTAGATTTTAGCAACACGTGAACGATTAAGGATAAACACTAAACAAGCTAGTTAGTTGGCTACTTAGCTATTCGGCTATAGGGACCATTACCCTTTATGGGTCCAATCACTGTACACGAGTGTTATCTCAAGTATACTAAAATTCATATCTAAGACAACAGAGTTCTACTCAGACAGTTATCTATCCACACATCACATGAAAAGACTTAGAAGATGAAAGTAGACTGTAGAAGGTCGCAAGTGTTGACTGAGGCGAACGATGTTTCCCATATCTGTCTGAAGGTCAGTACTGAGATGAAACCTAGTGTGTCGAGATACTCCCCATTTATTTTCAACGGTTACTACTAACTAAAATATTTACAAGTTCCCATGGATCCTGCGTTCCACGCTTGCTTAGGCGACGGAGACAGGGGGACCACACACATAACTCTAAAACAATAACATATTATTCAAACTGGGGCATGATCTCAACACACTAAATGTCATTCCAGCGCTAATTAACACGTCGATGCTAGGACCCACCAATACTCTCAGAGAAACACGAAATTGCAAATAATAAAACAGAACGTGATGTGGTGGTGACAACTATCATGTTATTTCTAACACCTGAACTCTGTCTCCTTTATGAATAGACCATCTAGCTGGGCACACCAATCCTTATAGCAAAATGGCTAAGTTTCTATCTACCTAGAGTGGTTAGTGTCACCCTGAATTGTTCACATGCTTCTAAATTCCAAATCTTATTAAACCTAAAAAGTCTCCCAATACCCCCAAACTTAAAATAAACAGTGTCCTCAATGTTTCTAAGTAAAGAACATTACCAAAAGAGTATAAGTAAGGTAATCAGAAAGATAGTACCTGAATGAAGCGTATCAATCATTCTAAGGAGAGAAAAATAAAGATGTAAAAAAAATCTAATACATACATACACAAACGGCTCTGATGGTCAATCAGAGTACGCTGGGTCCTCCAGAGGGACCTCCTCAATATTACCTGTAGGGGTAGACTCTAAAAACGGTTTCAGTCGTTGACCGTTGACTTTGGTGATATTTCCACCATCCTGAGTCTCAATCTCAATAGCTCCATGAGGAAAAACAGTGCGAACCACATATGGACCTGTCCACCGAGAGCGTAACTTCCCGGGGAACAGATGTAACCGTGTGTCATACAGAAGAACTTTCTGACCTGGAGTAAATGACTTTCTTAAAATATTTCTATCATGCACGAGTTTCATTTTGTTCTTATACTCCCTAGCACTATCATAAGCATCAATCCTAATTTCTTCCAACTCATTGAGCTGGAGTTCCCTCTGAGCACCTGCCTTGTCAAGTGAATAATTTAGCTGTTTTACAGCCCAATATGCTCTATGTTCTAACTCAACAGGCAAGTGGCATGCTTTGCCAAAAACCAAACGGTAGGGGGACATTCCTATTGGAGTTTTAAACGCAGTACGATAAGCCCATAAGGCATCAGTAAGCCTTGTTGACCAGTCTTTCCTATTTGGGTTGACTGTCTTTTCTAGAATGCGTTTTATTTCCCTATTGGAAACCTCTACCTGACCACTAGTCTGGGGATGATAAGGGGTGGTCACCTTGTGAGTTATACCATATTTCTTCATCAGAAGACTAAACGGTCTATTACAAAAATGTGACCCACCATCACTGATTATAGCCCTAGGTGTACCAAAACGTGCAAAAATATTATCATTCAAAAATCGGACCACTACCCTATGGTCATTAGTTTTACACGACACCGCCTCTACCCATTTAGACACGTAGTCTACGGCAACAAGTATATAAAGATTACCTAGAGAACTAGGAAAGGGACCCATAAAGTCAATACCCCATACATCAAAAATCTCAATAATCAAAATCGGGTTCAGGGGCATCATGTTTCTACGGGTCACGGTTCCTAGCTTCTGGCATCTGTCACAAGCAACACAGTGGCTGCGGGAGTCTTTAAACAATGATGGCCAGTAGAATCCACACTGCAATATCTTAGCAGCAGTCTTCTTGGCACTAAAGTGACCTCCACAAGCCTGATTGTGACAAAAGGAGATAATATTGGACTGATCAGTCTCAGGGATACATCTCCGGATAATCTGGTCTGGACAATACTTAAACAAGTAAGGATCATCCCAAAAGAAGTGTTTCACCTCAGCTAAAAACCTAGAACGATCTTGTCTACCCCAGTGTTGGGGCATTCGACCAGTAACAAGATAGTTCACTATGTGTGCATACCAAGGTGACTCAGAAACAACAAAGAGTTGTTCATCAGGAAAACTATCCCTCACAGGAGGGGAATCGTCTGGAGTGTCTAGGACTAGCCTAGACAAGTGATCGGCCACTACATTTTCTGCACCCTTCTTATCCCTAATCTCTAACTTAAATTCCTGTAGCAACAGGATCCATCTTATCAGTCTAGGTTTCGAGTCCTTCTTAGACAGAAGGTACTTCAGGGCCGCATGGTCTGTGAAGACTATAACCTTAGATCCTAAGAGATAAGACCTAAATTTGTCTAGGGCGAACACTATGGCTAACAACTCCTTTTCCGTGGTGGTGTAGTTCAACTGGGCATCATTCAGGGTTTTGCTAGCATAATAGATCACGTGTAATAGTTTGCCTATCCTCTGTCCCAAGACTACGCCTATGGCATAGTCCGATGCATCACACATGATCTCAAATGGCTGAGTCCAATCAGGTGCCTGAACTATAGGTGTAGTAGTAAGTAGGGTCTTGAGCTTCTCAAAAGCTCCTAAACAGTCATCATCAAAGGTAAATTTGGTATCTTTTGCAAGTAAGTTGCAAAGAGGTCTAGCAATCAGACTAAAATCCTTGATGAATCTACGATAAAATCCTGCATGCCCTAGGAAAGACCTGATGTCTTTGACGGTTCTAGGAACCTGAAGAGTCTTGATAATGTCTACTTTGGCTTTGTCTACTTCTATGCCCTTGGCAGAGACTATGTGTCCCAGAACTATTCCTGACTTAACCATAAAGTGACATTTCTCCCAATTGAGTACTAGATTCTTTTCTTTACACCTAGCTAACACTAGCGACAAATGATACAAGCACTCATCAAACGAAGAACCAAACACAGAAAAGTCATCCATAAAGACCTCTAGAAACCGTTCCACCATGTCAGAGAATATGCTCATCATACACCGCTGAAATGTGGCCGGTGCATTGCATAACCCAAAGGGCATGCGTCTGTATGCAAAAGTGCCAAAGGGGCAGGTAAAAGTGGTTTTCTCCTGGTCTTTTGGGTCAATAACAATCTGATTATAGCCAGAGTAGCCATCCAGAAAGCAATAATGGCTATGTCCAGCTAATCTTTCTAGCATTTGGTCAATAAAAGGAAGGGGAAAGTGATCCTTCCTTGTGGCCTTGTTCAATTTCCTATAGTCTATACAAACACGCCAACCCGTGGTCACTCGGGTTGGGATTAATTCATTATCCTCATTCTTGACTACAGTGATACCTGATTTCTTGGGTACAACCTGAACTGGGCTGACCCACTTACTGTCTGAAATTGGGTAAATAATACCCGCATCTAGCAATTTAAGCACTTCCGTTCGAACTACCTCCTTCATGTTTGGGTTGAGTCTACGCTGCATCTCCCTAGATGGTTTGGACTCCTCTTCTAAATGGATTTGGTGCATACAAACTGTTGGGCTAATTCCCCGAATATCTGCTATGGTCCATCCTAAGGCTTTCTTATTGTCTTGAAGCATGGTTACTAGCCTTAATTCCTGGTCCATATCCAAATCTGAAGCTACAATCACAGGTAAGGTCTCTGATGGGCCTAAGTACACATATTTCAGAGTATCTGGTAGCTGCTTGAGGTCCAACTTTGGGGGTTCTTCAAGGGAAGGAACTAGGTTTGACTTAGGGACTGGTAAGTGTTCGAACTTAGGTGTCCACCTATTGCTGGTGTTTAACACGGGTACTGAGTCTAACACAGTACTCACCTCATTAATTTCCCTATCATCAAAATCTAATCCAAAGTGGGCTAGACATTTCTCTAACGGGTCTTCTATTAAAGTGTTTGGTAATGACTCCTGAACCAGAGTCTCTATCATGTTGACATTCTCTAAGATGGGGTCATCTAACTCTAGTGGTTGATTACTAATGTTGAAGATATTCAGCTCAATCGTCATGTTACCAAAAGACAAATTCATGACACCATTACGACAGTTAATGATCGCATTAGATGTTGCTAAGAACGGGCGACCTAGTATAACCGGTATCTGATTTTCTGGATCAGGCACTGGTTTGGTATCAAGCACAACAAAGTCCACTGGATAAATAAATTTATCCACTTCAATCAAAACATCCTCTATGACACCACGAGGAATTTTTACGGACCTATCAGCTAACTGCAAAGTCATCTGGGTAGGTTTCAAATCGCCTAGTCCTAGATGGAGGTACACATGGTACGGCAGTAAGTTCACACTGGCTCCTAAATCGAGTAAAGCTCTTTCTACACGGTAGTTTCCTATCGTGCAAGCAATGGTTGGGGAACCTGGATCTTTGTACTTAAGAGTTGTACTATCCTGTAGAATGGAACTTACGTGGCTAGCTATGAAGGCCTTCTTTTGCACACTATGCTTTCGCTTTCCTGTGCACAAGTCCTTAAGGAACTTGGCATAGGGGGGAATCTGCCTAATTGCATCTAATAATGGAAGGTTGATAGTGACCTGTTTAAACACTTCCATTATTTCGTTAAAATTAGATTCCTTCCTAGTAGGTGCTAACAACCTTGGGTATGGAGCTCTAGGCATGAAATCAGTTCTCTGAGGGGTTGCCTCAGGTTCGTCAGAGACTTTATCAGTCTCTTCAACTATTGGATCAGGGTGAACTACAGTTTGTTCACTATCAGGCCTAGTTACCTTGTTATCCACTACCTTACCATTCCTGAGGGTACTAATAGCATTCACATGACTGGATGATTTCTCACCAGTCGACATTTCATTAACTCCTCTTGGATTTGGTTGAGGTTGACTAGGGAACCTACCAGGTTCTCTCTCTCTCAGAGCCGCAGCAATGTCACTAACTGAATTTTGTAAGCTAGAAATAGCTTTTTCTAAGGTATGGAATCTCTGCTCATTCTTTTCATCATTGCTGGGCTGAGTTGGACCAGCCGAATTCTTATAACTGAAGCCTGGAGGACCTTTAGCATTACTAAACTGACCTTGAGCCTGGCCTTTCGACCAAGAAAGGTTCGGGTGGTGTCTCCAGCCAGGGTTATAAGATTCCGAGTATGGGTCGAACTTTCTCTGGTTATCAAATCTAGTGTTATTATAAAGAGCAAAAGCCTGCTCTTCGAATTGGTTGGGCTCTGAACTACTGACTTGATTCATTTCGACCAGTTCTAGCCTTCTAGATAAGGCTTCTATTTGGGCCTTTGAATCGAAAGATCCTTCTACCCTATTAACATTTCCTCTTCCTAGAAGAATTGTTCTTTTCGGCTCTCTATTACTCTCCCACTGCTGGGTCTTCTCGGCGATGTCCCTCAGAAGTTTCATCTCCTCAGCAGGAGTCTTACTGTCGAACCCTCCAGTTGACAAAGACTCGACCAAGGTTATAGATGCATAATCTAAACCGTCATAGAGGATTTGAACTAGCCTTAATTCCTCTATTCCATGGTCTGGGCATTGGGATAATAAGTCATTGAACCTCTCTACATACACATACAGAGACTCTCCCTCTAGCTGGGAAAACGTGCATATTTTCTGCCTAACAGACGAAATTTTGTTCCTAGGAAAGAACTTCTGAATAAATGCTGAAGTAAGTTGGGCAAAAGATTCAATCGACTGAGGAGCCAAGCTATACAGCCACGACTTGGCTTTATCTCTTAGTGAGAAGGGAAATAGTCTAAGTTTAATAGACTCGTCATTCAAGTCTCTAATTCTGATCGTGCTACATATTTCCTCGAATTCCCTAACATGAAAATAGGGATTTTCGTTTTCTCTTCCTAAGAATGATGGGAGCATCTGGATAATCCCTGGTTTCAGTTCGTAGCTCGCTTCAGTAGCGGCTAACTTGATGCAAGATGGACGTGAAGTCCGGGTTGGATTCAACAAATCCTTCAGAGACGTCATTGCTGACACAGTCTCGGGAGTGACTAGTTCACTCTCAGTTGGGTTCTCAAGGTCAAGATGAACTACAAGTCTTCCACTGATTAACCTACCTTGAGAGTCTCTATTCCAAGTTCGCCTTAAGGGCGTTCTTGGCATGCAAAAATTAAATCAAACATAATCGTGCCCTGACTCAACCAAATCAAACCTAAATCTAGCAAACAACAAGCATGATGGTTCCACTTAGATTGTCTCTAGACCAGCTTCTATTCTTTTAGAAGGCAACTGGTTACAATTTTAGCGAATCTCTCTGAGCGATCCGAGTTAAATCAAGTTGAAGAGAAACAGGAGAAGCTCAATGGAGCTTTGATACCCCTGTCTCTTTGGCAACGCTTCCCTGGGTTACAGGGCGGCTCTAATCAACTTTAATCTAATCTTCCTGCTTTTTGAGTTAAGCTAATAAGGAAACCAATACAGTCCTTCCAACCGATTTTCCTATAAGCTCGTTACCTTATCGGTCTCTTTCTAGTCAATATTTTAAGCTTAGGTTCGTGTAGGTTTCGTTTTCCTAAGGCGGGCAAGAAGGAGACGGTGATGAAATCCGAAACCTTATCTTGTATGGCCAGGCCTTGCCCTTTACTATGCAGAAATTAAGTTCCGTATTCAATCCTCAGCATATATGCATACAAAGGCGTCCAGAAAACCCACTGACAGGAGATTCGTGGGTTGATCGAAATTTACCTCCCGTTCTAGACGGGCGACGAACCGTTGAAGTCGACTCGGGCCACTAATATCCTTTTTAATAGTGTGCGAACCCGAGGGGCCGAGACAATATCGTAATTGTCGTCCGTCCCTGCACACAGTTTGATATTCAAAATTACCCTTCCGTAGGGTTAAAAATAAATGTCCAAAAGTGTCCAAAAATAAAATAAAAATTACAGAATTAATAAAAACCCTAATACAATTTTCTAAACTAATTAAAACTAATTAAAACTAATTAAAATAAACTAAAAATCTAATTAAAAAAAAATAAAAAATAAACTCTCCGATCTTCTTTTTCGTTCTTTAAGCTTTTCCCTTTTTTAATTCCAAGTCTTTAGCTTTAATTCCAAAACTTGGGCGTAATCTCTTTTCGATCCAAAATCGAACCTGTAGTAAAAAGGAAAAATACCAAAACAAACGTAAAATAGAACAAAGTAAAAAAAATAAAAACCTAAAAATAAATCTAAAACCCTAAACCTAAAAACAAGTCCCCGTCGGCGGCGCCAAAAATTGATGTGATTTTATATAGTGGTAAAAAGAGGTTCGATTCTCGAACTTGTGAAGGTAATGATTTTAGAAAATAATGATTCTAATTAACTCTAGAAAATTTCAGGAGTAAGAAAAAGACTAAATAACCTAAAGATGATTTTTGAATAATTTTAAAAATACCAGGAATCAGGAATCAGGTAATTCTAACAACCTATGTGATTAATCAGATAATTCTTTTTAAATTAATTGAAGCACAAATAATTGCCAAAATTGGTTTTGTTATGCTAACAAACAGAGGTAAATCACAAGCATGGACTATCAAAATTAATTAACTAAGCATAATCCATCAAGCAAAAGCACAACTGTTGAAAGAAAACCGTTTTTACTATTTAAAACTATGCAATTCTAATAACAAAAGAATTATAAATAATTATTAGAAAATAATTAAATCACATAAAATTGAGAAAAATACCTTATCCATCATCCCAGTAAATAAACTTAGCCCATGGTGAAGAAAACTTGCTCAAAAGTTGATTTCATTGCTCAAAATATTGATTACAAGGTTAAAGAATAGTGCAACAGCTGAACAGATACGTATATAAGTGTCACAGAACAGGGTTCAGCTGTTACAGAGAGCTTTAAGCAACAAAAATGTTCAAAATCTAAGGCAACAGGAGCAGAGTTGTAACAGTGGAACAGCAACACTTATAAATGTTACTGAGTTGTCTTCTTCAGCGATGGTGGGTGAAGAACAGTGCCGGCGATGCACCAGCAGGTGACCGGCGGCGCCGGAACTCCACCGGAATTTCTCTGAATCGATCTCTAGGCTTTTCTTGGTATTTATAGGCTCTCCTAACCCTAGGGACTTCCCTTAATTGATAGGGACTCAAATAAGAGTCCCAATCAAACTCAAATTCTTGTTTCAAACAAACAGCGGCGTGATATTTTCTTCTCCGGCTACAACTCGGATTTGGAGCACTTTTCTCGGCGTCAATCTCTATTTCTTCACGTGTTTGATATTGTTTTGATCTCTACTTGCTTTTGGGTTAGATTGAAATACCAAATATCCCAAAAATCACGTAAAAGAAATCACCAGCAACTTCATTTTGATAACCAAATAGGTTCCCGCCAAAACTGAATTTTTGAAACGTGAAAGGGGTGCCCCCAATCCAAAGTGTGGGTGCCTTTAACACTTGTCCCGGGTGCCTTTAACACTTTTTAAGCCAATTTTTCCACAAATCTTTATTCTTCTAATGTACCTACAAAAGCATAAAAACACGTAATAATTGCAAAATCGAATACTAACTTAATAGAAACTAAGATGCAAATTAGACACTAAAATGTGTCTATCAGTTAGACATCACGTACCCAAAAGGATGATACAAAGGGCCGTTGTAGCCTGCCATGTCCGACAATTCACGTAAATCCTCAACATGTCCATGACCCTCTATGCTAATCTTCACATAAGGGTCGAAAACAACATCATCAACCGTGAAATCATCAATTTCTTTTCTCATCTTTGCTATGAGCACTTCTTTATATTTTGCCTGCGTCCCGGTGAAAACGAATTTCTTTCCCGTAGGTCCATTAACATCAACACTTGTTTGAGGATCCAGTCTGGGAAAGTGATCGTATACCCATGCCTATAAAGATAATTAATATTAATATAAGAAAATGAGAAAAAAATAAATTAAAATTGAACATTGAAATTCAAACAATAAATTACCTGAAGCAGACCGGTATTACCGGCAATCTCAGTTCCCCTGACCCTCGAAGCTTTTCGAAGGTTAGCAAGTAGGTAGGCCAGGGTGGCAGTTCCCCACGAGTACTGATGGGTCATCCCGAGATCACCCTGAAACCATTGTAGATACTGGACGTTGACCCTGTTGCCCGAGTTGTCACCAAAGAAGATGGTGCCGAGCATATATAACAGATAAGCTTTGGCTGTTCGAATGGCTCAGGTGTCATCTATGACGACCCCAGCCATTTCCAACTTTGCGGTCCCTCCAAACTTCTCCCGTAGTGACCGCAGCAATATTTTCTTGCTCATGGATTGACCTTTCTTCTTTGGCATCCCCGGTTTATCTCCACTCACCAATTTAAATTCCGATTCAGCTTCGGTCTTCTCCCATCCAAGTGTTTCTTTGACAAGTGCATAAATATCACTCCAGGACATGTTGTTGTCAAAACCCTCAAACACAGATTTACCTTCCACCTCCAGCCCAAGAATTGATTGGACATCATCCGGCGTTATAGTCATCTCCCCGAATGGGAGATGAAACGTATTGGTTTCAGGCCAATAACGTTCCCTGAAGGCTGCGCATACGACACTGTCATACTCCCACATTGAATGTGTAATTCCGGGAGCTAACCCGGTACCATTTACCAGAATTTGTACAGCCGTACATTCATCATTTAAGGGCCAATGTTGAGCCCTTTGACGAACCAATTTCTTGATCACCTGTGTATGATCCTACAAAGAATAAAAACAAATTTGTTTTACTTACAAAAGTTAAAAAATAAAAATTTAACAGAATAAGAGAAGTAATTAGAATAATACCTTGGTCGCTGCAACTTTGGCAGCCCATGAATGGGGATAACCAAATAATATTGCAGATTTGTCTGGGGCCTCACCCCATAGTCCTCCATTCCTCTTCTTAGGCCACAGTTGAGGTTCAGCCTTTTCTTTCGGAATTTCTTTGGCAACCCTTTTCTTTGCCTTTTCTTTTCGAATTTCTTTACCTTTGCCTTGAGGGACATGTTGTTCTCTGTCCCCTCTTCTTCTTCGTGTTGTTGCTCTTGTGGTGGTTCTCTAATCACAAGAGAACCTCTGGGTGTTGGTAGATCACCCAAGCCTTGAAACACATTATATTCCTCTTCTGCAATTTGAGGAACACTACCACCACCTACCTCAAAAGAGGGATTATGGGTCTTGCTCACGCCTCTCTTCTAAACCCCTAAATGCTTTCCGTGGCGAGGGGTTGGAGTGTGAGAAATAGGTGTTAAATTATTACCCCTCTTATTCTTCCTACAACACACAACCAATACAAGTTAGATAATTTTAAAGCAATTCAACTTCAACAAAAAAAATATTCACTACACAGGAAAAATTACGGTTGGGTTTTTTCTCAAAACCCAACCGTAATTTTTCTCCCATATTTTACGGTTAGGTTTTGAGAAAAACCCAACCGTAAAAATATAAGTACAAAAGGTGGTCCATATGTTACGGTTAGTTACGGTTGGGATTTTCTACAAACCCAACCGTAATATTCAAACCAAATTTTTATGGACGCTCTTTGTTACGGTTGGGATTTTCTACAAACCCAACCGTAAGTTGTTTTTAAAAATTGACGCAAATTAGTTACGGTTGGGTTATCTATTGAAACCCAACCGTAATATTCTGAACTATTCATCTTCTTCCCTTTGATTTACGGTTGGGTATTGAAAATAACCCAACCGTAATACTCAAGAACATCAAATATTACGGTTGGGTTTTGACACGGACCCAACCGTAATATCAACTGTGTGCAACATTTTTTCCCCAAAATCATGATCAAACATGCGAATAAATCAATTACAAGTTCTAAGAATACATGGGTTTTCTACAATACCTTAGATACACCATTGTTGGACTTTTCGGTACTTGATTTTGCTTGTCACTGTCGATTTCTTGTTGAATCTCTTGATTAGGTTGAAAGGAGCAGGGTTGATTGCCATCACTGCTACCTTGAACGCCTTTAGTATGCTTCTTCATCTCGAATTGTTGAGTTGAGTTTAATCGTCGATGAATTTTACGAATCGCCGATGAATCGAGGGAGATTACGGTTGGGTTTTCTTTTGTTTAAGTTTTTAAAAATTATGAATTTTGTTAAAAAAGTTTAGGTTTTAATTGGTATAAGGGTAAAATGGTCATTTAACAAAACCCCCTAGGACATCGCTTATCGTAAAAATGGGTCACCTCGGCTCAACTAGGAGCCCCTCACTCAAATTTGGAGCCCCTATATCAGCCTTCAAATTGTAGGCACCACTTTTTGGGACCCATTTGGCATCATACTGCACAAGAGAAGAAGAAGAAGAAGGTCTTAGGGTTAAGATGGAGATTAATCTAGTGCTGACGCGCATTTCATTAACCCTAATAACACTATTAAACTAATCTGACACTTGATTGCTAAAGGGTTTGAACTTATGAAAAAATGAAGACAAAGGCAATTAAGCTCCAAAGACAGAGTCCTCCAAATATGTCATGCGTCTTTTAAGTAAAAAAACTTCAAAATCCAAAACTTAAACTTAAAACCAAAACCTCACTCAAAAGATATAGGAGTAAGAAGAAGAATCCCAATACCAATGAAATCAAGTATTTCCCAATAAGGGTAAAGAAAATCTACTACAAAGTTAAATTGGTAGCTTCTAAGAGGTATAGCTTAAGATAAGAAAAATACAAGAACCAAAGCTTAGGACAAGTAACATGGCCTACTACTACTAGACAATCTAGATTAAGCCAAAAAGAGAACCCTGCCTAAAACAAAATCCATATTTTCATGCAACCTTAGCTAGTAAAACACATTGGTCGACACACCACACAGTAAAGTGAAATGTAAGAAGAAGAAGAGTGGCTTTGAGAAGATTCAATTCATACACTAGTAGTAAAACTAAATTCCATCAAAAATATAAATAAATAGTGAAACTAACTCTCAAAATAATTAAAAATCATAATCTTACTTACAAGACCCTAAAAGCTACAACAATTGGGGTGAGCCATTAAGAACCACTTCCCAATGCAAAAAAAAAGGGTTGTCCAAAACATTCCTTACAATCATCTAAACAATATTAATGAATGAAATCAATTAATATAGGCATAGGGGTGGTTAAGAATTAGTGTGTTATGGAAAAACACAAAATAATAATAAAAAGAAGATACAAAGAGAAGAAAGGAACAAATCATCAAACTCTAGTACATGATACATTCTCTCTTTAACTTTATTTTCTTCTTTAACTACTTTTTCTTCTCTCATGGTAGACCAAATTTGACAAGGTACACAACTTATAGGGTAATAAAAGATGACCCCTCCTGATCGCTTTACTGACTCATAGTCGGTGCTACTACTGCAGCAGCTCCTAATTTTAAAGGGACTAGCATATGATGGGGGGCATGCCAGTTTTGTATAGTAGACAAGAACATTGTGCGTTTTACTGTTTAAGTTTCTGTTTTTGAAGAAAAATCACATTGAAAAATCAAAAAATCAGTCTTAGATTTCTTGTAAAAAGGCCTTGAAATTCATCTCTCTCTATCTCTCCAGCTGCACTTTATTCTCTTCAAATTCCACAAACACTTTGGAGAGAAGCCTTCTTTCTCTTTGTTGGTCTTTATTTTCTATCTGCTACATACATTGTCTTGTTCTAACTTCAGAATCTCATTTCATTTCATTTCTTTGCCACCCATTCACTGTTCTCTTCCTCTCTGTTTTTCTCCAAATTCTTCTCCTTCTTCGGTTGGGTTTGTGTTTCTAAATTTTCTATTCTGGGGCACTTTCCTTGTCTTAAAATTACCCTTTTAATTGGGTGATTGATCATTTTCTATAAGGAAGGTTTTAGCAATCAAAAAAGAGAAAAATTTATATTCATGGGCACTTTGTTTTGAACTAATACACTAGCTTTTCTTGTATTACTTCAATTTCGAGAGAACTGGAGATCTGTATGAAGAAGAGTTGGTAATACAATGAGAGATGGGTACCAGAAAAAATCCAAGGTTCTTTAGACCAAAACTCATTTTTTTGTACAGTTTTTTCTCTCTTTTTTTGAGACAGCTTCTAAACTTCTTTTTTTTTTGTGCACGAGTAGCTCTCATGGTCTAAGAATCTGGTTAGGAAATGGTTCAATATCAAGAGCAAAACTGAAGACTTTCATGCAGATGATGTTTGCTATGGAGGTACGGGCAATCTTTCTTTTCCCTCTTTTCATTTCTATTAACATTTTAAACATGTTTTGAGTTAGGGTTTAAGGTTAAGAATTTAAGATTGATTGAATTCCTTGTCTTAGCTATGTGTTTGTCTTTATGCTTGTTTCATTTGTATTCTTCTGCAGTAATGATTATTGGATTTTGTTACAACTTATTCTAAATTCGGAACATGCCTTCTTTTTGTTTTACTTTGAAGCTGTGGAGAAATGCATTGATCAATAACAGCAGCTTTAACAACTTTTTTATGTCTTTGCTTTTTCAGGTGGTGATGGAGAGTGGAGAAACAGCTTCTCAGAAAGAGAGTCTTGCACAATAAAAAAAAGCAAAACAGGTTCTGTATTCTCATCAGAGACTCTTCTAATCTCTTTTGCTTTTGGACCGGTTCCTTATGACTAACCCCACTATCAATCTTTCAAACACTTTTGATTTCCTGGATGATTTTGATTTTTGTTTTTTCACCAAATGTATGAACAGAAAGATTGGATAGACGGAATGTTGATAGAGTCCGGCGAGCAAGTGTTGATTTTGAACCAGCTCAAGTTATTGACATTCATAACTATAAGTAAGTTCATGTGTTATGTGTATTTTCCCCTTTTATGTTGAATTTAATAACGTTTTTGTTAAGATTTTTCGCTTTCTGATTTTTTTCAATGCTGGTGGAATAGAATCTTTGTAGCTACTTGGAATGTGGGTGGAAAATCACCACCAAGTTATTTAAGTCTTGAAGATTGGCTTCACACATCACCTCCAGCTGATATATATGTTTTAGGGTATGTTCAATGGTTTATCATTTACGCTTTTATCTTCTTATGTTCTCCAATATGCAAAGTCTGTCATGACAATGAGGTAAAATTGAGTACTATCTATCGGTTTCACAGATTTCAGGAAATTGTTCCATTAAACGCTGGAAATGTTTTAGGGGCAGAAGACAATGGACCTGCGAAAAAATGGTTGGCTCTTATTCGGAAAACCTTAAACAATCTCCCTGGCTCCAGTGGTAGTGGGAGTTGTTATACTCCGTCTCCCATTCCTGACCCGATTGTAGAGTTGGATGCCGATTTTGAGGGATCAACAAGGCAAAAGACCTCAGCTTTTTTCCACCGCCGATCGTTCCAGTCAGCTCGCAGCATGAGAATGGAACCAAAACTTGATCGTCGATACAGTGTTTGTGATCGTGTAATTTTTGGCAACCGTCCGAGTGATTATGCTGGCAGCAGGCCAAGCGATTACACTGGTAGCAGGCCGAGTGATTATGCTGGTAATAGGCCTAGTGATTATGCTGGTAATAGGCCGAGCGATTATGCTGGTAATAGGCCGAGCGATTGTGCTGGTAGCAGGCATAGCGATTATGTTGGAAATAGGCCGAGCGACTTTGGTCCCAGTTACAGATGGGGTTCATCAGAAGACGATTACTGTCCCGGGGATTCACCTAATATGCCATATCTTTCACCGTCGTCTTATGGTTATGGTGGGTCTACTATGGACGAGAGAGAAAGACCAGCAGGGCGTTCTAGGTACTGCTTGCTAGCTAGTAAGCAAATGGTTGGAATATTTCTCACTGTATGGGTACGAGGAGAAATTAAAGATGATGTCCGGAACATGAAAGTCTCTTCTGTTGGGAGAGGATTGATGGGATATCTAGGAAACAAGGTACATTGTTCTTGCTCTAATGAACCTTATTTTTGTTAAGCATTTTTGTGGTTATCAACCTGGAACAAAATTCGAAGTTTCTAACAAGTAAAACATTTTTTACATTGGGGTTTGTAGGGATCAATCTCAATCAGCATGTCGCTGCACCAAACAAGCTTCTGCTTTATCTGTACTCATTTAACTTCAGGTCAGAAGGAGGGTGATGAACTAAGAAGAAACTCTGATGTCATGGAGATTCTGAGGAAGACAAGGTTTCCACGAGTGCAGGGAGACGATAAATCCCCTGAAACAATCCTCGAGCATGAGTAAGCACCTTCTTCTTCAACTATACATTAGTAACTGTTCTTGCAATCCAAATATTTTTCCTTTTTTTTTCTCTAAAAATTCTGCTGCAAATATAATGAATTCCTCGTTTCATTTGGGTTATAATTTCGTTCATGTTATCTCTATCTAGTCGAATTATATGGCTGGGCGATCTAAATTATCGGATAGCTCTTTCTTATCGTTCTGCAAAGGCGCTTGTTCAGATGCAGAACTGGAGAGCATTGCTAGAAAATGATCAGGCAAGCTACTTCTCTTGAGAAGTCTTCTTCTCTTTTCGCTTTGTGTAAAGTGTAAACTTAGTTCTTAACTTAAACTTCTTCGAGCAGCTTCGTTTAGAGCAGAGACGTGGCCATGTCTTTGATGGATGGAACGAAGGGAAAATATATTTTCCACCTACATACAAATACTCATATAACTCTGATCGATATGCAGGGGAAGACATGCACTCTAGAGAGAAACGCCGAACCCCTGCATGGTAAGAAACTATCTACTCAAGGAAAAGATTAACACCTCAGAACATTCTTATTATCATTTATCATGCATTTTTGTTTCGTAACACAGTTTTTGGAGTAGAAAGTGGAATTGATGTAGCTATCTCTTTGTGTGTGCAGGTGCGACCGTATATTATGGTATGGAGGAGGTATTCAGCAATTATCTTATGTTCGTGGTGAGTCCACATTATCAGATCATAGACCAGTTTATAGCTTCTTTACGGCAGAGGTTCATTCAATTAACCACAGTCGAGTTAAGAGAAGCACAAGTTACTCAAGTTCCCGTGTTGAGATTGAAGAACTTTTACCACACCCATATGGATATACTGAACTAAACTTCTTTTGACTGTGCGGGAACCTATTGAGACCATGGTATAAATCTCTCTCCCTCTCTAGAGCATACCCACATATGATCTTTATTTGTGTTAATAATTCTCTCTTCTTCATTTCTAGCAAGGTACAGAGTTGCACATTCAAGGAAAGTGGTGGGGTTGTGTTATTCACGGGTATTCCAAGTTTTTGGATTTTAGACAAAGTTGGGGCCAATTAAAGCTCATTGATTCTTGTATTCTTTTCCACATAAGGTATTTGAATCTTCTTGCACATTTGGCCATTTGAATCTAATTCATATAACAGAAAGTGTCACATTTTTCTCCCTCTAAAAAGTTGCTTAATTGGTCCATCTTCTTTGTAATGGTCCATTGGTCCCCAATTGCAGGTAGATATTGTTAACAAAAAACCCTCTTTTTCTCAGATTCTGATGGAGACAATCCATCCCTCATAACAAACAGGTCAGTTGTTTGTTATTTCTGCTAGTTCCTCTCCAACTCTGATTCACTTTACTTTTGAATAATTCCGACCATGTTTTCATTTCTCTGAATTGTCTGCATCTATTTTTGTTTTACCAGATTTTGTCACTAACTTAAACGCATAGGACCGGCATATGCAACATTTTAACCAACAACAGCTACTTATCAATAGTTTGTCAAATTCAGCTGCCTAACTCTAGTTCGCAGGGAAGCGTTCGCATCTAAGATCAGGTAACAGATGTTCTTAACTGAATCCCTGCTCTCATAAGCCAATAAACAAATTCATGTTCCATATCTAATTACAAACAATTTTTTGATGTTTCACAGGGACAAACTTGACAATCTTACATTTACGGGTATCAAACTGATTTATCATTGTTTTAGAGGAATCATTATTTAGGAAAATTGAATATTTTGAGATGATTAGCAAAGTAGTCATTTTTTAGTTTACATTCTTTTCTTTTTTGTTATTGTTTTAATTTTCAAAGGCACCAATAGTGGCTGATGCGATGCAGTATCTTTATCATTGTGATGATTGAATAGAACTGTAAAAAAAAGTTAAAGAATATTTTTTATTTTTGATCAATACAACAACAGATTTTATAGATAGCAGAAAGAATGTACAAGAGTAAATTCCACTCCATCACAGTGAAGCAGTACCAAACATAGAATCACCAGAAATACAGTATTTAGGACTTACTATTGCCTGTTAACCACAGTGCCCCAATAATGTCTAAGGAGATCTTGAAACCGAGTCGATGTCCAGTTACTCCAGTATAGAAATAGAAGTGTAGCTTGGCTTGTTTCTCTCCTTCCACAGACTCCAGTAAACTGCAAAAGGGAGTAGCTTCCAGCCTCCCCCAAAGTCGTGCCCCTTTCCGTTAATCCCTGGTTGTATTTTCCCTAAAACATAGAAATAACAGAACCCTCCCAAACCCAATCTCTAGCAAATTCGGACATAAATGCCATCCAGACTTTGTGAGCAAAGCTACAGCTGACAAAAAAGGTGAATAATTGTTCCCGTTGCATCTTCACTGCACATTATACACCTATTCTCAGGAGCAACGTCCCTGTGAGCTAGATTGTCAGGTGTCATGAGCGGGTTATGGTGCATAAGCCACACAAAAAAGCAAGGAGACTTTTGAGGGAACCAGAGGAATCCATAGTTTATCACAAGGAAAAATAGAGGGGAAGAAGCATTGACCTGTGATTGATTTGTAGCATGACTTGACTGCCAACACCCCAGATGGTTCCCACTTCCATCTTCTAGTACTTGTTCTTCATTAGGCACCTGTTGTAGATCAGTGTCCGAAAGTCTTCTTCTTATAGGCTCAATATCCCAAGCATTCTCAATAAAAATAATTTGTCCAACCAGAAGTTATGTTTTGGTCTAGTATTGTTTCACTGAAAGTAGTAAAAAGTAAAAAACTTTTGATTAATTTGATCACTTCAAATCCATGAAGAAAATTACTGCTGCTGGTAGCCAAAATTTTGAAAACTGTTTCTGAAAATCAGAGACAAAATAAAAGTAAAGCACAAGAAGTACTGATACTTCCAGTGGAGCCATGCCTTTGGGTTGTTTTTCACTATACAAATAAAGTGAAATAAAATAAAATAAAGCAGTATGTTTCGGTACTCAAGAAAAAGTACTGTTACAGAAAAAGAAGCTGATTTCATTTCATTTTTGGCTTTTTCTTTGAGCTATTATTATTTCAAGTCAAAGTTGATTTCGTCTTTTCGAGACTAAAAATCATTTTGGCTACGTGTAGATATATCTACGGAGATTTGGTTGTTGGATTAGTAAATTTATTATTGATGATGTCCTAAATGAGTGAGATTTGGGATACCTCCTCGGTACCAATTATATAGACGGAAAACTAAAATTTATATATTAAAAAATTATTTAGTTTTTATAATTATTATAATTATTTTTTATCTTTTATTTTATTTTTGATATAACTTCCTATACCTCATCAAAATATATATATATTAAAATATATTTTAAAATTATAATTTTATTTATTTAATGGGATTAAAAAAATTTAATATTCCACCCTATAATATGTACAGAAGGATATTATATTCTTATTAATACCCTTTCTTTGACCCTGTTTTCTACCGGTACTAAAACTGAATTAATGATTAAAAGCTACAGTACAAAATGTAGGGTCCCAAAACACTAATTAAAGGTCCATTTAAAATGATAAATGTTATGATTACATTGCAGTTCTCGTGTTTAGTGATCATGATTTTGTTTGGCACGGAAATAGGTAATAGGTGAAAGGTAAATACTGTAGTACTGCAATGTGAAGGGCAATGCTATAAGGGAGGCATTATTTAAAAATTAAATGATGTGACCAATTTAACCTTGGCTTGGAGTCCATTTTGCATTGGAAGAAACAATAACACTTCTCTATGTTGCCCGGAAGGTTGAGGTTGAAGTCCGAAAGAAGCCGAACTTAAACTTTGATATACCAAGCTCAATTTGGATATTTTCTTTTAAGCACTGTATGTAGATTTTAGGCTATTATAGACACTGTTACTTTTATCAAAATTTGGAACTAGGACTGCTCAACTTGCCGATTATATAAGTCCTCTCCTAGATTTGAATGACGCCTCGCAGACAACATCCTTTTTCTTTTCTTATGTTATCTGTTTTAGAAGACAACAAAACAGAGAATCTAAGAAGCCGCGGTGGTAGGGCTGAGGCTGAGGCTTTGAGGAAGAGAGTAGGGCCTCATTGGTTACCGTTTCCTTAAGCAAAGAGATACCCATTCCCCTCTCCATCCACCCTTTAAAGAGTTGATATGGCTCACTTCCCCAGATATTCAAGTAGTAAGAAATAATATGATCCGTATTCTTGAAATAGAAACTGTCCTTGCTTCAAGTAACAAAAAAAGAAAGAAAATAAGAAACCGTCCTTAATTGAGGGAGTCTGAATTTCTGACCCTCCCTCTTGCCGATATTAACAGCAAAAGATGCTGTTGGAAACACGACATGAAAACTAGGAATTATTAATTAATTAAATCTATAGGAACTGTTTAATATGTAGTCCATTTATCTAATTGTTTTTAGTTGTTTTTGGATTTAATTTGTTACTCGATGGTCCAACTTACGTATGAATAACGAATTTTTTTTTTTAATATTTTAAATTTATTATTTTTCTAACGAACATCCTTTTAAGTCAGATCTATTTTTATGTTTTAAGTTCCTTCACTAACAACGGGAGAGCTCTAGCGATGTGGATTGATGAACAAAAACCAGAGAAACTACTTCAATCAGCTCTATCTTTCTAAAATTTCAGATCCGTTTTTCTTCTCTGCTGGTGTTTTTAGGGTTTCGTTTGAAGATCATTTTAGTGCTTTGTAATCACCTTCATCTTCATCAAATCCAGGTATATTATATAATAAGTGATGGTAAAGAAGTGAAGCAAGTGAAAAAGAAGAAGAAGATTCACGAATAGATCCATGAAGAAGAAGAAGAAGAAGAAGAAGAAGAAGAAGAAGGAGGAAATATAAATTCATTAATTTTGGGTTTTGATTTATACTTTTTATTTTTTTATATGGATCTAATGCTTAATATTGGAAGACGAGAGTTGTCTCTTCAAACGACATGGTTTAATCGATATGATGTTATTTTTATTTGGTTTACTATTGGATCATATATTTTTTCCTTCGATACATATTTTCCTTCAATACATATCAATATGTGTTGTTGGATCATTATGTACTGTGGGGTCATACATTTTTTCCTTCAATACTTATTTTCCTTCAGTACATACCAACATGTACTATGAGATCATACACATTTTCATTCTGTACGTATTTTCCTTCAATACATATCAATATGTATCGGTGGTTCAATATGTATTGTTAGATCATACACATTTTCCTTCAGTACATATTTTCCTTCGGTACATGCCAATATGTATTGTGGGATCATACAAAGGATCAATATGTGTTGTGGGATCATATATTTATTCCTTCAGTGCATATCAATATGTACTATAGGATTATACATATCAATATGTATTGTTCTTGGCGAATAACAAATATCTTCTTCTTCTTTGTTTTTCTACTACTTGTTTTCTTCTTCTCTTTTGTTGATGGTGCAGGAATACTATTTTCTTCTTCTACTACTTCTTCTCTTATTGCTCTTTTAATCTTTTTTGGGTTTTTCTCAATGATTTTCGTCAGATTCATTAATGATTTCATTGTATCTTGTTTTTTTTCTCACTTTTGGTTGATGATTTCAATTGTTTTTGGTTGATTTCAGATTCGTTTTTTACCTTAGGTTTTGATTGCAAGTGTTTTTATTTATTTTTAGGTTTGATCGTGCTGGAGAAGGTGGTTTCTAATAGTTCACACTGGATGGTGATAGGTATATGAGTAATTTTTAATTTTCGAAAGGTTTTTGGACCTATGGTTAACTAAATTTTACCGCTGGACTATAAGATAATTAGTAGCGTGTTTTTTGGACCAGCCAACAAATTTTCCATATAGAAAATACCACAATAATACAAATATAATTACAAACAATTCTGGTTCAGTCGGAAACACAGTTTGTACTTAAAAAATTTACAGTAGAAGATTAGAAGAATAAAAAATTAAATAGGAGAAAACCTCTTTAGCCTTAAAGGCAATAAATAAATAAAATGCTTAAGAAAAGTTGAGGGATATGAAAATTTTGTAGAAGTAAAAAACCGTCATTTAATCCTAATGATATAATAGGCTTTCTAAGTCTCTCCATAAAGCTTCGATTTTTCTTTGGTCTTTTTTTTTAAGATTTTATCCATTTGGTCTATGGGTTGATATGTAGTCCTCAAAAAAAGGGACGATAATATCATTTTTTTAAATAAATTTTAAAATGGTTCTTTATGGGTAAGAATAGAAAGATATTTTATAATAACATATTTTTTAAACTCAACGTTAGAATTTAACAAATTTTATATATTTAGAAATTTTTGACAAGATATATTTTTTTCTTGGAACTTAAGAGCATAAGCCTAGCTTCTCGGAATAAAGTTCTGAGTAGCATTGTTTTTCTTAATCATATTACAGTTAAACATAGTTATACTAGTGTTACCATCTCCAGAGGATGGAACATAATCTTTAGCAATTGAAAGAAGTTTTGGCCTCCAAACATGCCTTAGGGAATTATAAGTAAATTGTCTAAAGTAACAAAATAAATCAACATTGTTGTCGATGGTGACCAAGTTGGATTTTCTTTGTGGGAATTTCTATTCGAGTTTCAGTTTCTTCATTATTTTCTGATCTTCAAGTTCAATTTTGCAAGTCCTCTTGTTTTGTTGTTGTTGTTGTCATTTTATCGCTGCAATCACTCCCAGCATGGTGCTTTTTTCTAGAGAGCTCACTATGCAATGGAATGCCCTTTTTCCCCTGTTTGTGTCTACTTCATCTGCTTGAACAATGACCACGATATCAGTTTTTAACCGGACATACCACCAACTGTAACATAACATAGTTATTCTCTGTCAGCAAATTTTGATTTGTGTGTGGGATAATTGTTTAGTACTTTGGTTTCTATTGAGGACAAGATCTGTTTGGGTACTATTGCAGGTTTTGATATGGCTTTTGATGAGATTAATAGTAACTGCAGGAGTCTTATAGTTATTTGGAAGCACTTAAGGCACCTAGCTTTCCATATAAACCAAGCTGTAAGAGCATACAATTGATTCCATTTCACGTTAGCTATTGGGCTCATTTCCTTGTTACTGACCCAAGACTCTATCCATCCAGTGACACTGACTACTCTATTATCTATTCTGCAGTTGATTCCAAACCATACAACCTTGCTGAATGGACAACTTAGGATAGTATGTTCATCTGTTTCCGTAGCTTGGTCACACATTGTGTAGTATGTGATCATTGTCGTTACCCATATACCACACTAATGCTAAATGGTAAGATACCATTCCAACATTTCCACACAAATACTTGGATACGCGGTAAGACATCCAATTTCCAAAAAAAAATCCATGTTGGATTAATTGGAAGAGGTTGGACATCATTATTTGGTTGATCTCTATCAAGGTAATCATACACAGATTTAACCGTGAGATTACTCATTTTGGTTAGAGGACAGGTTAACGTGTCCTTGATTTATGGGGTTTTGTTACAGATCAGTGCCCAAGATGTTCTGAACAATGTGAGTTGGGAAAACTTGATTTAAAAAAATCCAAATTTAATTCCTTGGTGTTTTGAATCAAAACTTCACTAACCTTTCTCAGAGTATTGGCTATTGTAGGTTTAATCTCATTTCTGTGTATGGAGTTTAGGAAGTTTAGATGTATCCAATTGTGAGATCAAATTTGAATGTCGTCACTATTTCTTATTTTCCATAATACTGCCTCATCTTGTATAATTTTTATATCATTCCATTGTTCTTTCCAGAACTAAAAGAAGTTTTGTTTCGGTAAGAGGAGTTATTTTTTTTAAGTATTTTGTTTTTGAGACTTTCGAGATAAGAGAATTTGTTTTTTTTTTTTATAATTCTCCAAGCTGTTTTGGTTAGCATGACTAAGTTAAACTTTTCAAATTGTTTGAAGCCTAAGCCTCTATTAATAATTGGTTTGCATATCCAACTCTAAGTTTTAGGACACCATCCCCTATTGTTTTCTTTGGTGTTCCCCCACCAGAAAGCTCTATTTAAAGAATCTATTTTTTTGTTATATTTTTTGGGATAAAAAAACATGCCATTTGATACATTACTAAAATGCCAGTCACATGTTTAATTAGCATCCCTCTTCCTGCTGGGGAAAGGAGTTTGCTACACCAGTTTTTGAGCTTAACTTTTAGCTTGTCTATTATTGATTCAAAACATTTGACCATAGATTTGTGCGTGAAAAGCGGTACTCCTTGATATTTATCGTCCAGTCTAATCCTATCCACTTTGAGAGTTTTATGAAGTTTTCTAATTTCTCTGTTGGAAACAGAGTTACTAAAAAAGTCTCCCGATTTATCATAATTTATTTGTTGGCCCGAGCCAAGGCTAAAAAGATCCATAATTTTGACCATACTTTTACATTCCCTTTTCCCCGCTCTTGTAAATATTAGGCAATCATCAGCAAATAGCAGGTGGGAGACAGAAGGAGAACTTATATCAAATTTAACCCTACTGATTAATTTTCAATCTTTCGCATTTAGAAGCACTCTAAAAGAGATTCCATACAAATAATGAACAGGTAAGGGGAGAGGGGGTCACCTTGTCTAAGTTCCCTTGTAGGTTTAAGAAACCCAGATGAAGAGTCATTGACTAGGACAACACTAGTCGAAGTTCCTATGTATTGGAGAATAAGATCAATCCAGTCTTTGCAAAATCCCATTGATCAAGAAGTCTTATTCTACTCGGTCAAAAACATTGGACATGTCTATTTTTACACCCATGTAGTCTTTTTCTTCTTGTTTTTCCTTTCAGATCTCATGGTGTGAATTATTTCATGGGCTGTAACAATATTGTCAGTAATTTGTCTTCCAGGGACAAAAGCCGATTGGAAAGGCGAGATGAGTTTGTCCAGAAATGGCTTCATCCTAACAGCTATGAGTTTGGAGATGATTTTATAGATGATATTGCATAAAGATATGGGCCTATAATCTTTGGGGGTGGTCGAAGATTCAATTTTAGGGATCAGAGTAATGAAGGTTGAATTGAATTCTTTTAGAATATGCATAGTCGCAAAGAAATCTTGGATCATCTTTGTTACTTCATCTTTGAGAAATGACCGTTTTTTCGGGAAAAAATGGCCGGAAAGCCATCTGGGTTTTAATACCGCAGTTGGCCGCGTTGATAGTTACAAAATAGGGTTGAATACCGAAATAACCAACTAAATATTAAATTTCAATTTATTTACTAACTATGCCATTCTTCATAAGAAAACAAGTATTCTTCACAACCTATTAGAATTTAATTAAAATGCTAAAAAAAAAATTAAACCCATTAAAACCCCTAAATCTACTCAGAGAAAATGTAGTATCCTTGTCGACGCAGAGATTTTCTCCATTTGAAAATTAGGATATATATATATATATATATATATATTGATTATGTGCAGAAATTTTCTATGCTTATGCAAGCGTTACTTGATCCAGAACTAGTAATCATTTGATATAACTTGGCTCAATTGGGGTTTAGAAAAATCGTTGGAGCTTACATGATCCAGAACTAGTAATCATTTGTTTATAACTTGGCTCGGTTAGGGTTTGATAGACACTTTTTAATGTCTTATTTGTCCTTAATTCTCTACTTTGTTAGCACTCATTTTGTACTTATTATGTTTTTTATGTGTTTGTAGGTATTTTTGGAAAATAAACATTTGTGAAAAATTGGCTCAAAAAGTTATTAAAGACACCCAAAGAAATTACTAAAGGCACCCACGAAAATTGTTAAAGGCACCCACATTTTGGATATGTGCAACTCTTCCCCTTTGTTTGAAAATAAAAAATGGCGGCAAGAGAATCCTTTGACCTGCGATTTTTTGGGGCAAGGTTTGGTCGATGATTTGTTGGATTTTCTCAACAGTTTGATTTGTTATGAGTTGTTACAACACAACGGGACTTTTACCTGAGCTGGAATTGAGAAAAAATAGTTATTCTCGACAATTCAGGGAGAAAGTTTTGGGATATTCCTGGTTTTATTTTTGAAAGTTACGTGCAACAGGTAGAAGAAATATTCTGATAGGATTTTATTATATCGATTGAGAGGTTCTTAACAACTAAAAGACGCGTAAACAGGATAAGGAGAAAATGATTCGTAGCTTGGCCCGAAAAGAGGTTGACTCTCGGGTTTTAGATTATCACGAGTTTCAATTGGTTTTGTATAGAGATTGGAGTCCTGATCGACTTAGGAAAGTTTTATTAGGTTTTCTGATACCTATAAAAGTAGAGGAGATAAAAGAAAACAAGTGGAGAGTTTCGGCTGGAAATTCCAGGGAGGAATTCTCTTAGAGATTCCTTGATCTTGTGGTGTATACAAAGAGTTGTTTGAGTCACAAAAGAGGGGAGGAAGGTTGGGTCGAGCTCAGGAAGCTAAACAGAAGGAGAAAAAATCATCACATGAAAAGTTTTCTACTGCTGCTGAAGAACATGAAGAACAGAAGATAAGGCGACGGTTTCTTCAACCACTTTGTCACGGTTTCTTCATCCATTTTGCAACGTTTATCTTCAGTCTGCAACGTTTATCTTGAACTTGAACTGTAACAATTAATCTGTAACGCCCAGAAAACGTTGCAGACTTCATATTTTATTATTTTTAGCTTCTTTTCTTCTTCTCAAACACTTTTGAGCCATGTACCAATCTTTTGAGGGTGTTTTGAGCAAGGTGAGCTAAACCCAACCACCGGGAAAATGGAGGAAGCCATATTTCATGAATAAATGGTTACTATTTTTGATTCTTAATGACTTTTGCATTGATTTTTAATTGATTTATGATTTTTCTTAATTACTTGTGATTTTGTTTGATGGTGTATGCTGGGACTTAGGATATTTTGATGCGCCATGCTTTGATTTACAGTTAATGTTTTTGAAATCTACTTTTGGCAAAGAAATGGAGTTAATAAAAGAGCTATAATTTTTAAATAATCATTGTAGAAATCATTCAAAAGTGATTTTGGTGGATTCCTGAGTTCCAGTTCTTCCAAATACTGTTAAACTTTTACTTATTTTCTATTTAATTCAGAATTAGGTCTAAAACGAATCTTCACAAGTCTCAGCGAATGAACACATTTTTACCACTTTTTTAAAACGATCAAGTTTTTGGCGCCGCTGTCGGGGACTTGTTTTTAGATTTGTTTTTAGTTTTTTTTTAGGTTAGTTAGTTTAATTAGATTTTTATTTTTATTTTTTATATTTTACGTTTTTGAGTATTTTTCTTTGTATTACAGGTTTTTGATCAAAAAGAAATTGGAGCCAAAGATTATATTGCTTGATTAAAGACTTGGAGTCAAAGATAAATCAAAAAGAACGGAAAAATAAGACAAATTTATTTTAGTAAATTTTAATTTTTAGGATTTTATTTATTTTTGTTTTTAGAAAACTGTATTATGAAATATTTTATTATTTTTGTAATTTTTCTTTTATTTTTGGACTTTTTCTTTGGACTTTGGACTTTATTTTTTTGGGACTTTTGGACATTATTATTTTTTAAACCCTACAAAAGGGTAATTAAACATAAACTGCACATGAAAGGACGACAATTACGATATTGTCTCAGCCCCTCGGGTTCGTACACTGACATAGGAGTCGGTGGCCTGAGTCGATTCCAACGGTTCATCGCCCTTCTGGAACGGGAGTTAAGACTCTAACCAGCCACAAATCCCCTGTCAGTGGGTTTTCTGGAACCTTCTTGTGCATATATGCTGAGGACCTGAACACGGATTTACTTTTCTAATAAAGGGAAGAACTGGCCATACAAGATAAAGACTCGGATTTAATCATCGTTTCATTCTTGCCCGCTTTAGGAATACGTTACCAAACGCGAGCCTAAGATTAAAGTTTTGACTAGAAAGAGACCGATAGGGTAACGAGCTTATAAGAAATTCATTCAAAAGGACTGTATTGGTTACTCTGTTAGCCTAACTAAAAGTTCAGGAAGATTATTTTAAGTAGATTCGAGCCGCCTTATAACCCAAGGAAACGTTGCCAAAGAGGCAGGGTTATCAAAGCTCCTTAGAGCTTATCCTGTTTCTATTCGACTTAATCTAATTTGGATCGTTCTAAGAGATATGCTAAAACTGTAACTAGTTGCCTAGAAACAATCTAAGTGGAGCCATCATGTTTTTTGTTTGCTAGATTCAATAGGTTGATTTGGTTGAGTCGGCCTTGTTTGTGTTTGTTTAGAACCCCTTCCAGTTAGGATTTATTTTTAGAGTTTTATTAGGAAATTTTTTGTTAGAAAATGTCGAACTGGTATTATGAAGACCAATACAATGAATATCCAACTGAATTTCAAAATAGACATTATCCGTACTATCAACATGATGTGGATAGTAGTTTGGACCACCACCAACCTTTTGGAGGTTATTGCTCATACTAGGGTGATCCCAATTACTATTCATATACACACCCGTCATATGAACATGAAAATGAGCAAATTTCGAGTTCTTTGTCTTGGAGGGATGCCCTAAAGCAGTTGTGATCTAGTACTCATGATAAACCTATTATGCTTCTAGAAGAATCACTCAAGAAGATATCTGAGATGACATATATGTTTGAATTAAGTGTGAGAGGAACAAATAGTAGTCCAACTCTTTCTCTAGAAGAATCACACGAGCAGTTGCGATCTAGTACTCCTTATGATCCATTTGTTTCTCTAGAAGAATCCCTCAAGCATTTAACTGAGAATACAAATAGATTCGTATTAAGTGTGAATGAAAGTCTTGCTAAGAATAATATTTCTCAAAATAATCTTAATTGCCAATATAGTGCTACCCTTGATAATTATTCACCTCGTCAAGAGGACGAGGATAGAATTGGTAACACTACTTATTTAGACGAGGTTCAAATATCTTCATATTATTATGATGATGAGGATAGTATTGACGAAGAACTTGAAATATACAGGCAGAGTGATCAAGAAATTGTCACTCCAATTGATGATAGTGTTATTTATAGTTCAAATCCAAATAATTTTAATGATTAATCACCTATTCAAAAGTAAGAGGATTTGACTAGAGATACCACTGTTTTAGAAGATGTAGAAGTTTCTTGTTTTGAAGCCGATAATGGTTTAGAGGAACGGGTTTATCCTGAGAATACTTTTTTAAAGTCCAGCGATTTAGAAACAACAATATTAGGTAACAAAGATAGACCCGTAGAGATTTTAAATATGAGTGAGGATGCACCACCTGATTATAACCTAGAAGAAGAAATTGACTATTTTCAAGAATCTGACGATCTAGAAATTAGGAAAATTATGACTAGTCTATCTAAAGACACTGAAAACTCTAAGTTTGGGGGTGACTATCATTCTCCCTGTGCTTTACCTTTGACTCTTAGAAAGGTCCCTAACTTGGGACTTGACATATGCATCTCTATCATTTTACAAGATCATTTTCAAACTATATTTCCCGAGCCTGTTCATGTCCAGAAAGAAGTCCAGTTGTTAGAAACCCATCCTCTAGTCGATGTGGTTTACCTAGGAAATTATACCACGATTGACTTTGTTTTCCCACCAAATTTTTTTTTACCAACTGTTGGAACATTTGAATTTCAAATGTGTCAGTTATTAAGTTTTGAGAGTAAGCCTAATTACTTTAGGAAATTAGAATCGACATATTTGTTTAAGAATGACCACCTTTATAGTAGTTAACTGTGTGAGTCAAATGTGATTGACTTTGAGGATCCACAATTATTCAGGTTATTATTATGTGATTCTAAGTTCTTGGTTGAGTTTTTCCAGACTTTAGAACCCGATCCTGTTGATCTTGCCTACGAGGAAATTCATCCCATGAGAATATTTTATTTCGACCCTTTTATAGATCCTGAACCCGAACCACAACTAAAAGTAGTTGTCTTAAGCAGAAAACTAGATAAGGGTATACTCGGTTTGTTCATTTTCTTGGCTTGCTGCAATTTTCTTCTATTTTGGATAACATTATTTGATTCAGATGACGTACAATTGTTCCGGATATTGCTATATGATTTCATGAGGTGACTAATTCTTTCTTAGTCTGAAGACTTTAAACTTAACACTTCTTGGGAGGTAACTTATGTTCATGCGACAAGGTAATATCTTTCCTTAACTCCTTTCCTTCGGTTGGTAACAGTTTCTTCTTGTTCATGTTTTTAATCATTTATTTTTAGAACATTGAGGTCAATGTTAGATTGAAGTTTGGGGGTAAGGGAGAAACTTTTTAGTAAAATATGAAACTCCAAAGTCTAGAAACTTGTGAACAATTCAGGATGACACTAACCATTCTAAGTAGATGGAAACTTAGCTTTTTTTCTATAGGAATTGGTGTGCCCAACTAAATGGTTTATTCATAAAAGGACAAAGTTCAGGTGTTAGAAATAACATGATAGTTGTCACCATATCTCGGAGTCTATCTCGACCATGTCACCTTATGTTTTTATTTTTGTAATTTTTTGTGTTTCTCTAAGTAATTTGGTGGGGCACCAATATCGAATTGCTATCGCCGCCAGGATGAAGTAGAGTGTTTGAGATTATTTAGACTTTGATTCTTAAAAAAAAAACGAGTATTGACACTTTGATAGCAATATGTGTGTGTTCTCCATGTCTCCGTATCCTAATTAAGCGTGGAACACAGGATCCATGAGAACTATCATTTAAGATGCTGATAAGGAGCATGCTCTTGGATTCGTTTGATCCAATCATGTTGTCAGTACATTTAATAAAATAAAGATAATTGTTTTATTTTCAACAAATCAATCACTGGGACCCTTGTATATACCAGCTGAGTCGGTATTAGTATAAGGAGTAAGACTAGTGGGAGTGTATCTCAATCCATTAGGATTCATCCTGGCACTGACCTTTAGACAGATATGGGAAACACCGTTCACCTTATTCAACATGCACAAACTTTATCATCTCCATATCCATCTTCTAAATCTTTCCATGTGATTGAACTTTAATAGATTCTGAGTATCGTGGTTGAACGACTATCTAAGTAGAGTTTTGAATTCTTGTATGAATTTTAGTACGTTGAGTGCAAACTCGTGTACAACAATTAGACTCATATAGGGTAATGATTCTCATATCCGAAGAATTTAGTATCCAACTAAATAGCTTGTTTAGTGTTTACCCTCAATCGTTCACAGGTAGCTAGGGTTTGGAGTAAAGGTTTTGTGGGTATACCTCTTGTAAACCCTTACGAGACTAAAACTCGTCTGATAGGGACACCTATGGGTTTAAAGGCTTGTTGCACACGCTAAGTGCAATCACGATGCCTGTGAAAGTGAGTTAGGATTGTTATTTTATTGTCAGATTAGATTTGCTCTAGGATTAGCAAATAATAAGTTTGGGGGTATTTGATAAACACTTTTTAGTGTCTTATTTGTCCTCAATTCTCTATTTTGTTAGCACTTATTTTGTACTTATTATGTGTTTGTAGGTATTTTTGGGAAATAAACATTCGTGAAAAAATTGGCTCAAAAGTTTTTAAAGGCACCCGGAGAAATTACTAAAGGAACCCAGAGAAATTACTAAAGGCACCTAGTCAAATTGTTAAAGGCACCGACATTTTAGATAGGGACAACTCTTCCCCTTTGTATGAAAATAAAAAATGGCGGCAAAAAAATCCTTTCACCTGCGATTTTTTTTGGGAAAGGTTTGGTAGATGATTTGTTGGATTTTCTCAACAGTTTGATTTGTTATGAGTTTTTAAAAAAATCTGATGGCGACACATGGAACCCAACTGTTATAGTTAGTTTGACGTGTGGAACCCAACTGTTATAGTTAGTTTAACTGACTAAAGTTAATTATTTAACTGAAGGGTTTTTTGGGCATCTCAGGTCACCCTAAAATTGTCACATGTCAACACCAGCAAACTTGTAATGGATGAAATTCTTTGTAATGGGATTAATTTGTAAGTTTCCAAAAAAATGGGATTTTTTCATAAACAACTTTAAAAAATGGGATACATCTGTAAATAACCCTTTTTACAATGTGGACCGAGATCTGATCAGCTCAGCTCAACGCAACGGCATCACCATTCACATGTTAGAGCACAAACATGAAACGACGCCAAAACTCAAACAGCCAAAGACACAAAAAAATACATTACATGCAACCGCACCTGGCCAACACACCCGACTAGCTATATATTACTGGTGTTGGTTGATCACTAGTAGTAGTTCTATAATATGTACTGATCCGTATATATATCAAAACGACCGAAGTATCGTTTTCCTTGCTCTCGTCCTTCACGTCTTTTTTCTCTCTCTAATATAATCCTGCTCTCGTCCTTCACGTCTTTTTTTTTCTCTCTAATATACTCCTCGCATCGTTTTACACATTCGTCTCGTTGTCTCTGGCTGAAATGTTCCTGGTGTTGGCACTGGCGTCTACACAGATGAAGCTCTGGATCTACAATCTGTCTTTAATCATCATCATCACCACAGTCATGGTAATAAAAGGGTGATGAATTGATCGTATTTTTTGGCAATAAAACTACAAGAGAGACTAGACACACCATTGGAAGAAAAGAGGAAAATTTGATTCTGATCGTCATATCGGTTCTATTAAATTGATAAACTAACAGAATTATCTGTTGATATTGGACTTGAGATGAAGAGAGTTGATAGAATTTAAAGGGTTTAAATTGATAAACTACGAACACAGCCTAGCCCAGCACGTGAAATAGTCCAGCACGGCATAGTATGCCAACTTCATATGCTGTGCTGGGCCAGACTAATCGGCACAGTGGCACATCACAATACATGGCACAACACAACACGCTATGAAAACACGACATAACATATATAAAACACTACATAATTTATAATATAATAACAGAGTTTTTTCGAAGCTTCTATTCATCGGAGCTTCTGATTGATTCTGGACCCTCCAAATGTTTTTAAGAAAATTTATTTGACGTGGCCCAATAAAAAACGTGGAAAAAAATTCTGGCCCACGAATTTATTATTTACGAAAAATGTAGTTTTTGTTGTTCAATAGCAGTTATCTCGAATAAATATTGTTGCCAAAAATACATAAACAAAATTGTCAAACCAACTAATCACGGTTTCATCATGATAGTCAAAAAAATTAATCAATCATGCACCAATCGTAAAATAATCACATAATTAATGAATAGAGAAAATGTAAAAAATAATGTCCAGTGTCCAATGTCTAATTACAGTTCCCAAAATCAATATTTTCCTAACTACAACTCTATTCTATCTATTAAAACAAAATAATAAGCTATTCATATAGATTACACTTCCGATGAATTTTTTTTTTGATCAAATGTCTCTATTGCAATGTTGTGTCTCTATTGCGAATAATTTTTCTTATGATCCTGTCCAAAAATAACGAAATAATAGAATTGTTAGAATATGAAACAAAAAATTGGAGCAAAAGTTAAAATCTAAAGAAAACTAATACAAAAACGAGCATACAAAAATTCGTGGAATAAGAAAATAATAATCCTCATTTTCATATTACTTTCCTTAATTTTGTTCATACCGTAATTAAAAATAAAATAAATTTAAAATAAAAAATAAACTAAATAAAGCCGGTTTTAATTTTGTTATGTATTGATATGATCGATATTTTTTATACAAAAATATTTGCAACAAGTAATCACGGTGGTATGAGAATAATATACCTATCCAAAATTACAAATATTTTAAAGCTTTTAGGATGTTTTTCCTAACTATGGACTTTTTCCCTAAACCGAGGTTTTTTTCTTCTGGAAATTCTGAGTTTGAATTCTCTCTATATAAAGCACTCGAGCAAAGGTAAGGCCTCATCGTTTTTGTTTTGTTTTTTTATTCGCTAGGGTTTTGCTTTTATTCTTCTCATTTTTTTAGCGATCTTGTTGTCTAATTTATGGTTTGTATTTTTTATTTTGCAGATATTTGTGATTGATAATTGCAGCAGTCAAAGCTCATGTGTATTGATATCGGTTATTCTGGAGCTTTGTGGCGATAATAATAAACTCATGCAAGGTATAAAATCGTGAAATCCTGTTTTTTGGTATTTTTTTGTTGATTTTGTTTTGAAGATATTGATTGTATGAATCTGGGATTTCTCGGGTTCTTAACGGGTATATATTTCATGTGTTTTTTTGTTTGTATTTATGTATTTTTTTTGTTGATCATGTTTTATATATCCAAGAGATTCTATTTCTTTGCCTCATTTGCGAAAGCTTTGGGCAAGAGCGAAACCTTATTGTTTACAATCTTTTTGTTTCGAAAGCTTTGACCAAGGGATATCACACTACAAGAAAAACGGGTTTAAGCGACAGGTCGTTTTAAGTCGCTTAAATCCTCTTTTAAGTCGTTATAACCGTTATAGCGACTTAAAGTGACACTCGCTTCCGTTGTTGCAAAAAGTCCTCTTTGTAAAGGTCTAGAGCGGCCAGGCAGTCGCTCTAGTAATCAACCAACTTACCTAAAGCGAGTACTCTTCTCATTGCTTCAGAGCTAGACCAACTACCAGGGAGCAAGTAAAATTATTATCGCTTAATATCCAAACCAACCAATATAGCAAGTAAAACATCAATCGCTCCAGATAGACCAACCATCATAAAACAAGTAAAATACCTAGTTGATAGATACATGGAACAACTCGGCCTGAAATTACTTAGTTAAGGTTTTAGGCGACCAAGTAATTTTGCTCGCTAAAAGCGATTTCTTATTTTGATTTGCCTGAAGTTGGTTGCTTAAGTTTTTAAGCTACCAAATTTTTTTACTCTCTAAAAGCGATTTGTGATTTTGATTAGCCCGAAGTTGGTTGCTTAAGTTTTTAAGCTACTAAATTTGTTTGCTCGCTAAATTTTTTTCTGATTTAGATAATCCCAAATTATTATTATTATAATTAACAATTAATATTGGACATTATCACTAATTAAGATTATTTTATAATAATTAAGATTATATAATTAAAAATGAATAACAAAAACAAATTAAAATTAATACTGAAAACAATTATGAACCAAATTAAAATCATAATTGATCAACTTTGTTATTAATGAATTAAATTTACAGCATCATTTAGTCAAAAAAATTACAATCATTTTTTGCAGAAAAAAAAAACCATTTCATTTACAATTCCATCAAACACACTTCAATTTTAAACCTAAAGATGAGGAACACTATTGATACAACTACTTCAACTTTGAAGCATCCATCATGGTTCTTTAAATCTCACTGGATAAAGCTAAAAAAAACTTCAAGATTCATACTACTGCAACCTTATACCACTTAAACTGTTTTTTAGCTTTGATTTTGAGATCAATAGAGTGAGTACTCATTCCACATCTAGTTCATGTTCATCTCTCAAATTTTTTTTTTGATAAACTTGGGTCCTGCATATACAAACAAACAAACAAATACAAAGAAGATCAAAACTAATAAGAATAAGGAGCATTAACCCTGAATTGGACACGGAGTAATGATGTGTTTTTAGAAAGTGGTAAATAAAGATTCGATTCTCGAACTTGTGAAGGTGATGATTTTAGAAAATAATGATTTAAACTAACTCTAGAAAATTCCAGGAGTAAGAAAAATACTGAATAACCTAACTATGATTTTTAAATAATTTTAAACGTACCAGGAATCAGGAATCAGGTAATACTAACAACCTATGTGATTAATCAGATAATTCTTTTTAATTTAATTGAAGCCCAAATAATTGCCAAAATTGGTTTTGTTATGCTAACAAACAGAGGTAAATCACAAGCATGGATTATCAAAATTAATTAACTAAGCATAATCCATCAAGCAAAAGCACAACTGTTGAAAGAAAACCGTTTTTACTATTCGAAACTATGCAATTTTAATGATAAAAGAATTATAAATAATTATTAGAAAATAATTAAGTCACATAAAATTGAGAAAATTACCTTATCCATCATCCCAGTAAATAGACTTAGCTCATGGTGAAGAAAACTTGCTCAAAAGTTGATTTCATTGCTCAAAATATTGATTACAAGGTTGAATAACGCTGTAACAGCTGATTTGATACGCTTATAAGCGTTACAGAAGAGGGTTCAGCTGTTACAGAAAAGTTTAAGCAACAAATGGTTTGAAGCAATAGACGACAGGAAAATTCAAATCAGCAACACATATAAATGTTACTGAGTCTTCTTCTCCGGCAGTGATGGATGAAGAACACGCCGGCCGGTGCAGCAGCAGCTCGTCGGCGGTGACGGAATATTGACCGGAAATCTCTAAACTCTTCTCTAAGCTTTTGTGTTCGATTCTCTTGGCTTCTCTTGGTATTTATAGATAGTAGAAACCCTAGAGAGAGTTCTAAACCTAATAGAACTCTCTAAAACAGCCCACAAATCCCATTCCTAATCGAAATCAAATTCCGGCCATGTTCATGATTTTTCAACTGATTTCACGGGATCTTTTTGCTGTTTCTCGATTGTTCTAACTTGTGTGGGTTATCTACTATCATTTGGAACAATCTGGAAGCAAAAGAAACCAAATTTTACGTTGGATTTGTGCTGCCAGTGAAACAGACGAGTCCGATGAGTCGACCCGTGACTCGGCCCGATCCAGCTCGCTGGGCTGACCCGCTGGGTTGACCCGATGGGTTGACCCGATCCAGGGGTGCCCCAATCCAAAGTTTGGGTGCCTTGATCCATTTTCCCGGGTGCTTTGAACACTTTTTGAGCCAATTTTTCCACAAATCTTTATTCTTCTAATGTACCTACAAAAGCAATAAAACACGTAATAGACACAAAATCGAATACTAACTCACTAGAAATTAAGGTGCAAATTAGACACTAAAATGTGTCTATCAAGTAACATCAAGAACCGAATCAAGAAACCAAATAATAAAACTGGACAGTTTGATACTTTTTTTCAAATATACCATCTTCGAGAATATCTGACAGCATTTGTAAGAGTTCTTTGTTCTGTGGACAATCGAAAGAGCTAGAAGACAACCAATGGTTGTGTAAAACCAACTTTACAATAGCATTGGGTAAAGGGAGTGTTCTTCAGCAGGAACATAAAAGCCACCTCACAATAAATAATGCTTATTAGTCCAAATTTCGTAAATGCATAATCATGAATTCGATAACCCAAATAGAGAAATTACAGGGTCTAACAAATATACTAATCCTAACATAAAAAGCTGCCAAGTTTTCATAAAACTACTGTCTCATTAAGAATAATGTGAAATACATGACAGTAACAAAGAAATGACCCACTTAAATCACAGTTCTATACCTTGCGTCAACTATGAGCTGAACCTTTAAACCCTTATCGTGCAAATCATAAAAGAACAACTTTCAAGATGAAGTTCTCTTATGCATAATACTACCTGGACAAAGAAAAACATACAACATTTACATTTGTTCATAAACAACTCCTACAGTAAAATTCCTGGACGCAAGAGTACTTACCACCCAATGGAACTTCAACATCTTCGAGGTGTTCACCATCAGCCAATGTTTCGTACATTTTGATGTACTCCACAAGAGTCATTGTAACAAAGAACTTGTGAGGATAATGATTACTTCCTGAAGCCTTCTGCGACGAAAGCAATTTTTCCTTATTTTCAAAGATTGCTACAAAAAAAAAACAAAAAAAAAACAATCAATAATAGAAAAATCGATTAGAAAAAACCTCCATACAAAACTAAACCAAAAACATTAGCAAAATAATAAAACAAAACAAATACATACAGTAGGATCCATGTCTTCGTCATCAGGATTGGGATTACTAGCCTTGGAGCTCGCCATGGCCTCAGCCTACAGAAAACCAAACCAAACCAAAACACTCTCAGAATTTATTACACATCATACATTCAAAATACAAGTTACTATTACGAATTCGGAAACCCTAAGAACCCTTCAAAAATTTCTAGGGTTTTAATTTGTTTACCTTCTTTTTCTTCTCTTCATCCTTTAATCAGAAACCCTAAGAACCCTTCATTCTTTTCTTCATCCTTTAATTTGTTTATGAATTCGGAAATCCTAAGAACTCTTCAAAAATATATATTGAAATACATACTATTGATTCAAGTTAGAAAGTTTCAGTGGGATCGAGAGATGCAATCAAAATAAGAAGGAGATGAAACTGTACTATTCAATTGTTCCTGGTTATAGAGAGAGCACAAAAATCAATTGTAAAACCAATTTAGATCAAAAGGGGAACAAATGCATAAGGAGTTTGGTTCTGTTTGTAAATAAGAAGATGCAGAGGGAGCCGGCGGATCCAGATATAAGTTTAGGGTTTCTCCTCTTCTCGTTCTCCTTCAAAAAACAGGATGATATACATAGAATAGGATGATATGAGTTAGAGTTTCATCTTACAGAAAAAACAGGGTGGGAGGCGTGAAAGGTGTTCTTACTATGAGATAGAGAAAGAGAAAGGAGGCGGAGAGTGTGTTAGGGTTAGAGAGAAAAACGAAAAAAGAGAGAGAGGGAATTTGGAAAATGAAGTGAAAAAAATTTGGCTTTGGATTTTGTATAGATATTTTGAACGGTGGATAAGGTTGGTCATACGGATTGCAATTTTTTTTAGACAATGGAGATTATGTTTGTGACTCTCATACGGATTGAGAAAAATGTGTGAGTAGTATGTGTGTTTCTTTTTGTGTTAAAACGAACTCGTGCGTTAGGTTTATTTATCAACCTTCAATATGAAAAAAAACCAAATAATAGACAAGAATAGGGGATAAATATAGGGTGCCAAACGCCTTATATGTGATATCGAACACTGAGAAGGATTCGTTTTGTAGACTTTTAAAGGAAATTAAGGTTCCGGACGGGTATACATCAAACATTTCTCGTTGTGTGAACCTTAAAGTTTCGATTAGACAAAGTTTTTAAGTCCAATGATGGTAGAATTAGGGTTCCGATGGAGATTCTGACTTAGGTTAAGTGGTCATTAAGGATATTATGACGAGCATCGGTGGGTTTAGGGTTCCGGTGAAGATTTTGACTTAGACGAAGATGTCATTTATGATAATATGACGAACATCCGTAGGTTTGGAGTTCCTATGAAGATTCCAACTTAGTGGAAAAGGTAATTAATCAGAATATGACAAGAATTAGACTACTTAATTGATAAAATTAGTGAATGGGGTATGATTACATTCTTTATTGCTTATAAATTGGGTATAAATGGTAATGATGTGCTCAATTTGATGAAATTGTCAAAATTAATCAAAATTGATCAAAAATTGATTTTTCAAATTGATCTGATTTGTTGAAATTAGATAAAATTGATGAATTTTTACATAAATTATGTATTGGAAATTGTTGAATTATAGCTTTAGATGATTAAAAACGATGGAATTTTGTCAAATTGGAAAAAAATTTGAAAACCAAATCGTTACTGACATTATACAGTTAAATCATCACGTAGAAGTCATTAAAGGTCGGACAATTAATATAATATTTTTTTATTACAATTTTATTGGTGTAAGATTAAAGATTTGTGGGTTTCCACTTACTGATCCCATCTTTCACGGAATCAATCCACTTTGACTGTACAAGAATATGTGGAGCTCAGCATGTCTGAAAGCACGTGATAAGTTAACTGAATGGGTATGGATTTGAATTCGATTACGAATTCCGAGAGTCCATTTACCTCACCAAATTTTACTCAATAGTCATCAACTATTACCGATATCACTCGACCTCACAAAAATATTTAAGTTAGATAAATTTATCCATTTTTAGACTTCGTTCGGTTTTATTGTATACATTTATATTTACGAAACTTCATGTGATTTTGGATTCCGAACATTTTTCGATCATTCTAGATTGTAGTTTATCTGACCTACTATGAAGCACTAAATTTTTTTGTACAATGCTCAATCATTGTTTCATAGTTTGTCGATCGTTGTAGTTTATCTGACTTTGTTTCATAGTTAGCTATCAATTTTATTCGAATTTACTTGTCAACATTCAATTCTTTTTTCCGATATCTCTTATTACACATTTAATCTCATATGTATCTATCAATTATTTGACTCAATATTTAGTAGCCTCGCACAATTTTATTACTTGTCAATCCATTTTACTTAATTTCACCTATTATCTAACTCCTTTGTTTAACTTTTTTCAATCTGCAGATGCACATCTCTAGTTATCCATCATTTTAACCGAATGTCTATCGATCTTAGTCAATTTCACCTATTATCTATTAATCTTATCCAATACCGCTCGACCTCACTAGATTTATCCTACATTTCAATGGTTTATATGGTTACCTATCAATTCAAACCGAATTTCCATCAGCTTCACGTAATTTCGTTTGTTATCTGTCAATCTTATCCAATATCGGTCGGCCTCACTCAATTTCTATCGAATTCCATCAGTTTCTCCAGTTATCCTTCATTTTAACCGAATGTCCATCGATCTTAATAAATTGACCTATCAATCTTATCCAACATCGCTCGACCTCACTAGATTCATCCTACATTTCATGGGTTTATATGGTTACCTATCAATTCAAACCGAATTTCCATCATCTTCACTTAATTTCGTTTGTTATCCGTCGATCTTATAATCCAATATTGGTATTTCCATAATCTCGCACATATTGGATATCTAGTGCGTCTTTGGGATCAGATATGGGTGAACTTAATTTACGTGAGACAGTGTGTCTCTGCTCAAGCTCATAAGTCAACCGTGGACGTTTTATGAGACTCTGAAGCGGCCTAGACCAGCGTATCCCCAAGGGATGTAAGTTAGGTATCGTGACTAGTTGTGCCAGAATAACCTTAATAACATTTTCCATTAAATCGAAATCTTTACCAGCACTTTATCGTCGATAACAATATCCAAATTAATTTATATATATTCTTTGAATTTTTTGTACCGAAGGTTGATAATAAAATTCAATGCACTAGTTTGTTTTAGCACAAAGAGAACCGCACATGCTTCTCACACACTTGTCTCAATCTGTATGAGAATCCAAAACCAAATCTGTACCCTCCAAAAAAATTCCATGATCTGTATGACTATCCTTATCCACCGTCCAAAATTTCTATTCAAAACCCTAAATGTTTTTTTCCCTTCGTTTTCCTTTCTTTCTTTCTTTCTTTCTCTTTCTTTCTCTTTCTCTAGTCCTCCGCCGCTGCCAAGAAGAACTAATCAAAGCTAGATCAGTTGATTTACTTCTCTTACTGATCTCTTTTTCTCCCTCACTTCTCAGATCTGTAAAGTCATTTCCCCTAAATGGTTTCAGCAAGTATAGATTAGTTGATTCTAAGAGATATGGCAGACATTAAGTTCAAAACAGAAGAAGAATACTGTCCAGAACCATAATGCATTTTCTTTTTATTGTAATTAGGGTTGAGCTTTCCATTCGGGTGTTGATGTAATTGGGGAAATTTGAGTTCTTTTGATGTGGGTTTTGAAAATAGAGAAGGGTAATATGATTACTTTGATTTTTTATTCGGTTCATTATTGGAAAGACTAATTGTGACTTATGAGGGATAATAGGTTGTTAATTCGTTGGTCAAGTTTTGAAGATGTAGTTAGTCTGTGGTCTTACAATGCTAGATGATGTTTGTTATGGTAGCGTCAGGAGGTTTCTTAGTTGCTTGGATGCGTTAATGGGACTTGGGGGGTTTCAGCCCATACTTGTAGGAGTTACTAGAAGACCATCTATCAATTTCAGTTGGATTTCGCAAACATCTTCAGGTATAAATTGTCCACCACTTTTATTTGTTTTGATTTTTAATAACTAAATTCCTTTTTTTATGAGCCTGATTTCTTTTGTAAAGTAAATTTCTTTAGAGTTTTCAGTTTTTATGTTTCTTATATTGGATTTTATGTAATTTTAAAACATGGTTTGTTGTTAATCTCAATTTATATTTCAGTTTTCTTCATATCTGGTTCCATCGAGAAGGTTTCTAAGTTTGTAGGTTTTATTTGAATGTTAGAAAGATAGCTAATGTTTCTTTCTGTTAACAGATGCTAAAATTTTTCTAGGACAGTGTTAGTTGATTTTAAGGACACACTCATTCTTAAATGTATATGAGTTTACAGGGCATACCTGAAGACTTGGGAATTCATCATATAGTTGTTAATGATTGGGATAAAGGAGTTGATGCTGATCAGAACGTTGTTCTGATCTCTGTACCTAGTGATTAAGTAAGGATTTGGCACCGCCTGGGAAACACGTCTTACCTATACCGCATGGGAAAAAATCCTCCCAAATTTTCAAGTCGCTTGGTAAGTTTCTTTCTTTTGTGATGTAAAACACTTCTTATAACATTTTACTGTGGATTAGGTTATGTGGAAAGCTGTGGAGCGAGCACTTGGGCTTGGCTTTAGCCGTGAGAAATGTGAAGTGAAATTGATTGGATCACCACTCACTCACAAGAGATTTCTTAGGAGGAACAGAGGAACATATGTACCTGCAATACAAGCTGGTAAAGACTCATTCCCTAGGCAGTCGACTCCTATCCCTCAACTTTTATGTTGTGGAGATTCTACTTTTCCAGGGATTGGAGCCCCGCAGTAGCTGCCAGTGGTGCCATAGTTGCCAATTCGCTGGTCTCCGTGTCTCAACACTCTCAGCTTCTTGACGCTATTGGAATCTGATTGCAGCGATTAGTTCGATAACTCTCTCCCTCTCTCTCAATTTTCATCACTCGCTTATGATATCTTAATATAAGTTGATTCTTTGTTCGTGTTGTCAGTATATAACAATTCTGTTGGCATAATAAATTGAGTTCTTATCTAAGTTCATTGTGTTGTTGTCAAAGAGTCACATAGATATTTGTAAAGTCCATCCTATCTTTATGATTTGTCAAAATGTCTCTTT
>JAJJMC010029171.1:5000-11214 GCA_023531435.1 Papaver californicum
GATGCTTGTTCATCATTTGAACATCGCAGCTCATTCATAATAATTTTTTTTATTCATTCCATCTTCTTCGATGAACTTTACAATCTATGGATAAAACCCGAAAACATAAATATTATGAAAAAAAGAAAACCCGTTGTTACGTTTCCACATCAAAGTGAAATTTTAGTACTTAAAAACCTTTTTCTTTCATTTAATGCCTATTGGTGTTCCAAAAGTACCTTTTCGGATTCCTGGAGAGGAAGATTCGGTTTGGGTTGACGTATAGTGCGACTTGTCAGACATATTGGGTCATATGGGATTTCCCCGTTTTCTCCCCCGATCGAGATATCCTCTGTTTCACCCAAGAAAGATTGATTGAACCATCAATAATTTGAAGCGTGAAGTGCAATTAGAGCAATTTATTTGGGGGATCAATATGCATTTTTCAATTAGAAGAATTTATGGTTGGCTTGGTTGGACCAAAAAAATGAAGTATCCAGGCTCCGTTCAAAAAAACCCAATCGGTAAAATATGTATGATTACCTTTTGTATCATAAAGAATTCCTATATTATACCAGCGACCTCAAACCGCCAATCAATCGACGGAGTGAGTCATCATACTTTTCCAGTGATTGGCGGAAGCGGAAGACATAAAATGAATAAAAAAAGTATTAGCAAACAAAAGAAGCGGTATTGGGATCATTTGTCCTATATGTGCAAATAGAGGTCGGGTAAATCTTTCCCCGGAGTAGAGCATAAACCTAAACGAATTGAAGAGGCCCATTCCGGAACAAGAAAATGACATCGTAATCGGAATTGGATTTCGATGAAACAATATATCAATGAGGGTAAATTTAGTGAGCTCTTTTTAGGGGTAAGTGAGTCAAAACCCTGCTCTGCTTTCTTGAAAAATAGAAGACTAAAGGCCCTTCATTCATTAGGAGTTAGAAAAATCCTCCTATGAAAAAAGGGGAAAATAAAGAGGGCTGGAATCGACACATTGATTCTTTTTTTTTGAACCGTATGCATCTAAAGGTGCGTGTACGGTCCCTAAGGGATACAATTTTGTCCTAATCAACCGACTTCATCGAGAAAGAATACTTTTTTTAGGCCAACAAGTCGATAGCGAGATCGCAAATCAACTTATGGGTCTCATGATATATCTCACTATAGAGGATGATACAAAAGATGTTTATTTGTTTATAAACTCCCCCGGTGGGTGGGTAACACCCGGAATAGCTATGTATGATACTATGCAATTTGTGCAACCAGATGTACATACAATATGCATGGGATTAGCCGCTTCAATGGGGTCTTTCGTCCTGGTCGGAGGAGAAATTACCAAACGTCTAGCATTCCCTCACGCTTGGCGCCAATGAGTTTTTTATTTGAGAGAAAAAAGAAGACTATGCCTTCGCCAGATAAAATATGAAAAATAAAGTAATAATAGCATGGCACTTCGAGTTCGATATGAGCAAACCATCATTGTTCTTTTATAACATGAGATTCCGTATCGAGAGAGTAGTATGAGACAAAAGGAATTTCTGATTTGATTTTATCTATCGGGGTTCGATTTCAGCGTCACAAACTTTTTTGTTTTCACATCACACATCAGAGGGCTCTTTCCTATATTTCTGTTACGAAATAGTATTAAAATGAAAAAACATACACAAGATTATCCTTTCCCTATTTGATCGGATCAAAAAGAAACTTTGGGATTGCTGAATTACAGACGAGATAAATATATAAAGCAACGGAACCATCATAGTATTTTTTAACTCTCCCGAAAGAAAGGGTGGTAAATGGATTATTTACCGATCTGGGTTTGATAGATCCTCCACTTTAGGTAAAAGTAGATTCCATTCTAGAGCCGTATGCAATGCGCAAAAAATGCCTGTACGGTTCTTCAATTCGATTTTTTCTTGTCTCTTTCTATCATTGAGACAGAGGAAGCATTCATTATGTTATATCATCAGGGTAATGATCCACCAACCTGCTAGCTCTTTTTACGAGGCACAAACAGGAGAATTTGTCCTGGAAGCGGAAGAACTGCTGAAACTTCGCGAAACCCTCACAAGGGTTTATGTACAAAGAACGGGCAATCCATTATGGGTTGTATCCGAAGACATGGAAAGGGACGTTTTTATGTCAGCAACAGAAGCCCAAGCTCATGGAATTGTTGATCTTGTAGCGGTCGAAAATACCGGGGACTTCACGTAAATCTGTGATTCCATTCCGTTTCGAACCATAATTGACTGAGCTATGTTATTTCCTATTTTATTTTCTTACCGAGGTTAAAAGTGGTAGTGGGAAAATATTCAATGAAACGAGAGGAATTCATAATCATCCGGTTAGGATCGATCTAAACCAGCCCATTCTGTATACGATCCAGCATGCCAACTATTAAACAACTTATTAGAAATACAAGACAGCCAATCAGAAATGTCACAAAATCCCCCGCCCTTCGGGGATGTCCTCAGCGTCGAGGAACATGTACTAGGGTGTATGTGCGACTCGTTCAGATCATGAACTGGAACAAAAGAAAGGAGATTTTTTTGACAGTATCAATGATCGGTACCAATGAATAGGAATGGAAAAACCCCATATCACTATCGAAAAAAGGACCTCTATTGTGTATGAAATTTATGGTTTCCTTTGGTATAAATCCAATCATCTCAACTGGAGATGAGAAGCAACTCCCCATTGGTAGCAAATGGTTATCCATTAAGCGGGGGAATGGAATGGTATTTTAGAAGCAGAAAGATTATGCTCCCATTCTTGCAAAAACGGACTAACAGGGTCAGCTACCTAACCAACCTTCATAATGAAATGCCGTTACTGTATGGGTAGATCTAGTTGTGAAAAGACCTATTACTGGATAATTCATGGGTAGAGCCAAAGAGTGTGAACTGTACAAGTTACTAAATAGGTAAGAGGCTCCGGTGTATAGAAAGGACCTCACCGTTTAAACCGTAACCATAGAAACGATGGAACCCACAATTTTTCGTTTTTTATTTACTTTTTTTTTGATACCAAGTATCAATACAATTTCTTATTTCGAGGTGAAATGAAATGCCTCAAAAAAATCGTGGTTGGGAAGGTCATAGTAGCAAAAGCCATTGGAATTTTTTTTTTATACATCGGAAGAATCAGTTTTGTTATTAATAGACTAGGGGGGGAAAGAATGACTGAAAGAAAAGAAATCAATTAGTTATTCATCAAAGTTTCATTTGATTCAATGACCAGAATTAAACGAGGATATATAGCTCGGAGACGTAGAACAAAAATGCGTTTATTTGCATCAACCTTTCGAGGGGCGCATTCAAGACTTACTCGAACTATGACTCAACAGAAAATGAGAGCTTTAGTTTCGGCTCATCGGGATAGGGGCAGGCAAAAGAGAGATTTTCGTCGTTTGTGGATCACTCGTATAAATGCAGTAATTCGTGAGAATAGGATATCTTATAGTTATAGTCGATTAATACATGATCTGCGCAAGGGGCAGTTACTTCTTAATCGTAAAATACTTGCACAAATAGCTATATCAAATAGGAATTGTCTTTACATGATTTCCAACGAGATCATTAAATAAGGGGATTGTAAGGAATCCACCAGAATGATCTAAACGGAGTTCCCCGGAGAATGAACTCCGGGAGGGTAGGGTATAAATTACTATAATAAAGTAGTAAAAAGAAATTAACACGTTTCCATAATAATAATTAAGGACTTTCTCTTTTTCTTCCCCAATTCTTTTTTTCTTATGACATGACAATACAATCTAGATTCTCGAATTTTTGAACAAAACACCAACCAGAGTTGGGGTTCGGGTTGGAATTTTTATTCAATTGAGGCATGGGCGGCCTATTTATTTCTGGTTCTAGGACCAGTAGTTCTAGGGGTCGACTCGGTTCTCTCAAATTGTTTCTCATTATTAAGAAAAGGTAACGAAGATAAAATACGGGCTTGTTTTATAGCAATAGTAATTAATCGTTGTTGTTTCAAGGTTAATCTATTCACTCGTCTAGATAATATTTTTCCTTGTTCACTAATAAATCGACTAATTAAACTCATGTTTCTATAATCAATTCGATCCCCCGATCCAATTGGGGGCAAACGCCTACGAAAAGATCGCTTGGATTTAAGAAAAGGTCGCTTGGGTTTTTCCATTGTTTATTCCTTATCCCGAAAATCCTATTTCTGAATTCGAATTCTTTTTTGATCCGACTGAAATAGGATTTGATTTGTTTCTATATATTATATGTAATTTATTCTTGTTACTTCGAAGGGTAGCACACACACCCTCTACCTCTGGTTCGGTCTATTTCTTTATCTCCCCATGAATTGTATGTTTGCAACAATAGGGACAGAATTTTCTCAATTCCAATCGACTAGGCGTATTGTGTCGATTCTTTTGAGTAATATATCTGGAAACGCCCGATGATTCCTTATTAACACGGTTTCGTATACAACTGGTACATTCCAAAATAACTCTGACTCTAACATCTTTACCCTTGCCCATGAACCTCCCTTGAATTTTGGATTTACCCAACTCTTTGATTTTCGACCCGAAATCAAATTTCAAAAGATTTTGTTGCAATCAATAGAGTAATATAAAGAATAAGTAATACAACAATTTATAACTATCAATTATTTTGAATCCTAGTACATACAGTATTTCATTTAAATATCTTGTATGATTTCTTTAGTTTCCCTAGATCCCATTTATTTCTATTTTCTTAGGCCCTTTGAGTCTAACCCAAGTTTCACTGAGATTGAATCCACTTTTGTTTTTTCCTTTTCTGTCCTTCTATATTTTGAAAATAGGAAAAAAGAATAAAACAAAGAGAGGAAGAAGGATTAGTCACAGATAATTTATTATCTCACTAATCTTCTTCATCCCTTCCCATGTCAATAACTAGAATGAAAAAAACGGGAATGTCAACGCATCTGGGAATAAATGATTAATCTCTATCAATAGCCCTGCTAAAGACCCAAACCATAGAGTACTTAGCACAGGTGCCACAGAGAGATATGTTTTTATATCTCGCATTGCAAACTCTCCTTCTTTATTGTAATACATATATGATCAGATGCATATGTGGTTAAGGATCACTTGTATTAGTAAGTGAAATCCCTAACAAAAATAGATATATACAACGACCCGGTAGATAAGATTTCCCTTTCCTTAAAACAGAAAAAGACGCCCCCCTCTTCCTGAGTATTACCGACAAATATTCATTTCTCTATCCGACGGATTTCATATGTAAATAATTCTTTTATTATATGTTATATGAGACCAAAAAGAACAAATTGCAAGCGAAATTTTTTATTATAGGGGGGAAATAATGATGTGGAAAACAAGACAGGGATTCTCTACAATGACACTGTATACCAATTGAAAGGGATGTAGCGCAGCTTGGTAGCGCGTTTGTTTTGGGTACAAAATGTCACGGGTTCAAATCCTGTCATCCCTACCTATTACTTTTCCCGTGGACAGTAATTGAGATCGATCCTAATTGTACATACATTATGATACTATAGACATACAAAGTATATTAGGCCTACAAAGATAATACTTTTTTATGGTCTTATCTATTGTGATAAGAAGGCGCTCTTAGTTCAGTTCGGTAGAACGTGGGTCTCCAAAACCCGATGTCGTAGGTTCAAATCCTACAGAGCGTGATTCTGTTCTCGAATTACAATGAAATAACTCCACCAACTTAAACAGCAACCTTAATTTGGCCTCCTTGAATTAAAAAAGGAGGAGGTCAATCAAAAACGAGATGTTACTTAATCAAAGGTCCAACTGATCACCGCGTCTGTATTGTAAATATGCAGTTACGAATAATCCAGCCAAAGTAATAGGAATTAGACCTAACACGATTCCAAATAGTAAAACTTCAATCATTTCGGTTTGTTTGAAAGAGGAAAAAGAGAGGTAATATCTATTCTTAAATATAAATCCGAAGCAATAATGAATCTCAATGATCAAGAATTGACAATTGACGCGGGAAGTCACTATAGAATACCTAGAATCTCACAGAAAAAGGTTTTTTTATTAATTGTTCATTCAATTCATTTCAAATAAGTCGTATCTTATTTAGCTCCTTTATGCCTACTCTAACTAGTTATTTCGGTTTTCTACTGGCGGCTTCAACTATAACTCCCGCTCTTTTTATTGGTCTGAGCAAGATACGACTTATTTGAAATGAATTGAATGAACAATTAATAAAAA
>JAJJMC010029171.1:11314-41314 GCA_023531435.1 Papaver californicum
TTTTTATTAATTGTTCATTCAATTCATTTCAAATAAGTCGTATCTTGCTCAGACCAATAAAAAGAGCGGGAGTTATAGTTGAAGCCGCCAGTAGAAAACCGAAATAACTAGTTAGAGTAGGCATAAAGGAGCTAAATAAGATACGGTCTTTTTATACATATGGTGATAAAACATTTACCTAAGTTTACATAAAAAAAAAAACTGACAAAATCTGCTCCAATGAAAAGTTTTTGATTCATCAATCATTATAGACGGCACTAACAAAGATAGGGTGACAGAAGTAGAAAAAAGATTGATCTAGTGATCCATCATCTCTAACATCTACCGATTCCGTTATTTTGAATCAACAGATTCGTTGAGCAACTATTGAGTCAAGTAAAAAGAAAAAACTTTGTAGTGGAATTTCATTCATTTCATAAAGTAAACTCTTTTTTAATCACTATGGAATCAAATAGAAAATCTTTTCTATTTTGATCATTTCTTTTTCAATTGTATATAATCAAGTTTCCTTTTTGGAGCAAAGGACCTTATCACAACACCTTTAACCTCATAAAAAAAGTCGTAGGCTCTTTAATTGTACATAATATCTCACAAATGCTAAGAAAAAAGTATCGCACGATCGCTGGACGAAATAAAAGCTTTATTTCGGGACAACTCAATTCTAAAACTAGTCATTCTATTATCTTTTCCTTTTAGGTTCTACATGCCGCCTTTCCATATTAGGGAATCCCTCTCTTGTATCTAGGTCAAGAAGGAAAAGAACCTTTGGCTGTAATACGACAATGGTTGCATCACGAATATTGATTGATTCTTCCTTTTTTTCTTTGGTCAAATACTATCTACTCCTATTATTGTACTACTAATCCATTCCTTGAACTCAAAGGATCCGAAGAAAAACCCGTTATATACAACCAAGAAAAGAGGTTTCTAGATTTCGTATCTAATAGAATTGTGTGAATATGATAACATCTTTCATTAATTATTAGAACCCAACCCGGCGAACTCAAGCTTTACCAGATCTTCAGTTTCTAGCCCAAAGCGAGTAATGAAAAGAACCCTATACTACTACAGTACAGAAATTTTGGGTTGAATAGCACATCATCCTTATATATAAGGAACAAAAAAGGAAGAAAGAGTTTATGTAACACTTCTTTTGGATACTGATTTAAATTGCGTTGCTGTGTCAGAAGAAGGGTAGCTATACTGATTCGGTATACTCTAAAGACGCCTTCGGTACACTATTGACGATCTAACAAAGATTAAGGATCCGTGGGTTTCCACTTACTGATCCCATCTTTCACGGAATCGATCCCCTTTGACTGTACAAGAATATGTGGAGCTCAGCATGTCTGGAAGCACGGGAGAACGCGCTTTTGGTGATATTATTACCAGTATTCGATACTGGGTCATTCATAGCATTACTATACCTTCCCTATTCATTGCGGGTTGGTTATTCGTCAGCACGGGTTTAGCTTACGATGTGTTTGGAAGCCCTCGGCCAAACGAGTATTTTACAGAGAGTCGACAAGGAATTCCATTAATAACTGGCCGTTTTGATCCTTTGGCACAACTCGATGAATTTAGTAGATCCTTTTAGGAGGCCCCAATGACTATAGATCGAACCTATCCAATTTTTACAGTGCGATGGTTAGCTATTCACGGACTAGCTGTACCTACCGTTTCTTTTTTGGGGTCAATATCAGCAATGCAGTTCATCCAACGATAAACCTAACCCGAATTGAATTATAGAGCTATGACACAATCAAACCCGAACGAACAAAATGTTGAATTGAATCGTACCAGTCTTTACTGGGGGTTATTACTCATTTTTGTACTTGCTGTTTTATTTTCCAATTATTTCTTCAATTAAGAAAAAGGGAGAGAATAGTGCGAATTCTCTATATCCCACTCGGAAGGATCTCATCTCAAAATTATCCATGGCTGTTTATGTCTCTAGCATGACCACTTGATGAAATGTGGAGGGAAGTGGGGTAAATGGCCGATACTACTGGAAGGATTCCTCTTTGGTTGATAGGTACTGTAGCCGGTATTCCTGTGATCGGTTCAATAGGTGTTTTCTTTTACGGTTCATATTCCGGGTTGGGCTCATCCCTGTAATAATAATATGAACTGAGTTGTAGACAGGAAAAAGTAAGAGCTCAACGGGACCTTACCCCTTTTGTTTAATTCGAGGGGTAAGGTCCCGTTGAGCTCTTACTTTTTCAACGAAATTTTTTTTCATTCCATAAAAAAAGTTTGCAGATAATCCAGTTAATACAAGCACACTATTCTATTCGTAAAAAAAAAGTGGGCCTTTTGCTCCGATGTTTCAAATAGCTCTTTTTTAAGATGATGCTTGCTTTTGGAGAATTAACTCTATTGATTGGATTCATAATACCTGTTCCTACATAGTAGGTATTCGTCCGAAATCGAAAAAAAGGGCGGGAATTAATCTATTTTCTGAATGACATACATAATGTGGATTCCTGTATATGAGACATCATCCAAAGAATTTCTATACTAATAGAAGCTTACTCCATTTATTTTATTATCTCATCAAAGTTTTCCTTTTTTTTTTTAGTTCATCGAAGAAGTTCGAGTTACTCAACGAGCGAATCCACCCCCCTTTTTTATTGTCCACTACTTTTTATAAATCCAAAGAGGCGAGGTTCCGATAAACCTAAAAAAAGGGAATAGTACTTTTTAGGCGTAAGGGGATTAAGAATCATTATTCTTTTGACACAAGAAAAGAAAATTTCACCCTTTTCTTGTGTCGAAGATTAGAAAGAGAAAAAATCCCTCCTATAATAGGTTGTTCCTTTCATTTATTCCTTGCTTTATATTCTCCTACCACTTATGTCGATTATCTACTCCTATTCGAATTTGATTCCCTTTTTCTATATAGAATAGGATACTTTTGATTTCATGTATTTCGTGGCATTTCAAATTTGACAATAGTGAGATAGTAACGCCACTCCTTTTTGGATTGAAAAAGGGAGTTGGATTCACGTCAAATAACGCGTTCTTCACAATATAATACTAGTCTATTACTAGCAGTAAAAGTCAAAGCTAAGTACTTTCCAATATCTTGTATAAAAACAAACAGTAGCAACAAAGCAAGTAAACTAAATCCTATTTTTAACCATACATAATTACATCGATCAAGAAGAATTTGGTTTTTATGAACTTTATGTTAATAAATCCGTGGACCTAAAAATTCATTTCAGACAATTGAACCTTCTCGAATTGTTTCTTTTTCAAAACCAAAAATATTTGTGCCAGAATAACAGATGCCAAGAAGAACAAAAGGCCTTGGACACGTGATGGATCTTGAAGTACTATTTCTGCGTCTCCCTGACCAAATCCACCCACGTTGGGATTACTTGTTAGTGGTTGATCAAGCTTGATAGATTCGCCTTCTGACACAAGAAGTTCCGGTCCTCGAGGTATAATATCGACCACTTGGTGACCGTCTGACGTATCTGCTATGCTTATTTCATATCCCCCTTTTTCTTTACGTACAATTTTACTTACTATACCTGCTGATGTAGCATTATAGACTGTATTGTTACTCTTACTCCCATCGGGATAAATCTGACCCCTACCTCTGTTCCCACCTACATATATAGGATATTTTAAGAAGTGAACGTCTTTGTTAATAGCGGGGTCTGGGGAAAGAATTGGAAAGGTGATTTCACTATATTTCTGACCTGGAACAGGACCTATCACAAGAATATTTTTTTTTGTGGGACGATAACTCTGAAAAGAAAGATTGCCCATCTTTTCTTTCATTTCGGGAGAAATACGATCGGGGGGGGCTAATTCGAATCCCTCAGGCAAAATAAGAACAGCCCCTACATTCAAAGCCCCCTTTTTCCCATTAGCAAGAACCTGTTTCAGTTGCATATCATAAGGGATTCTTACAACTGCTTCAAATACAGTATCAGGAAGTATCGCTTGTGGAACCTCAATATCCACAGGCTTATTAGCTAAATGGCAATTGGCACAGACAATACGCCCAGTCGCCTCTCGTGGATTTTCATAACCTTGCTGCGCAAAAATGGGATATGCATATGAAGTAGATGGCCAAGTTATTACATATAGCATGATCGATACAGAAATGGATCGAGCCATCTGCTCCTTTATCCGAGAAAAGATATTTCTTTTTTGCATGGTCCAATCGTTGATCCCGAGAATTTCTACAATAAATTAGGTAGGTTACTAGTATAGTTCCCTATCCACGATTCTGCTATTGTAATGGAATAATTTTACTGGAATGGAATACAGGAAGAATCTCTGGGATGGGTATAAATAGAAAAGGTAAGTAAGATTTGGAATGCTTTGTTTATGTATGTACAAACAAAGTAACAAACATTATGATTTGATTAATATCGGTGAATCAGCCTTTAGTCATTCATTGAATGATAAATCACTACAAGTGACGGAGATACGCGATTTAAATAACGGAAAATCCAATATTTTAAAAGTGTATCTAGAATTACTGGGAAAGTGGAAACAAGACCAGATATAATTTGATCATTATGATAAAATCCAAAATCCTTGGAGATAGAGCCAATCATTAGTTCCCAACCATGAGGCGAATGGAATCCGATACATAAATCAGTTAATAAAAGAATAGAAAAAGCTTTTATTGTGTCACTTAAGTTATAGAGGAATTCTTTCACCCAAGAATTAAGAACGAGAAGTTCTTCATTACCTAGAATAGAATAACCACTTAGAATAGCGAAACAGATTATATTTGTCGAGAAGTGCAAAATGCTATGAATATGACCCTCATTGTGCATCTTGACCAATTGTAGCGTTTCCTTGTGGATTTCTATACGTAGTTTTTGTATATGTGTCTCCGGGTACTCCTTTATCATTTCGTCCAAAAAGAAAAGTTCTTCTAATTCTATGAATTTTTCTAGAAGATTCTTTTCTTTAATATCAGTCAAAAACATTTCGGATTGCCTAGTATTCCACCAATTTGTAACCCAGGATTCCATATTTTTATTAAATGAGAGAGAAACCCACCAGGGTAAAAATATAATAGATGCAAGATATGTGAGGGTAGTGAATGTTTTCTTTTGTGGCATTTTTAATCTGTAAATTACTAATGAAACTACCTCTTTCGTCGACTCTATCCGATCGAATATTTCTATGAAGCATGAGTTCGATAACAAGGTATCGAACCTATGGATCTACGCCTCCTTTTTTTTTTAGTTAGTCCTTGGATCAAGAAAGAACATAGAAATAAGAGTAAGGGTTTGCTTCGCTTCGAATGAAGAAAAAAGTTTCCGGGTCTTTCAATTAGTCAAATTAGAAACATTAGTCAAATTAGAAACAATTGCATCTTTTCGATTAATGTCCGAAAGAGCCGCCTTTGTTAGATCAATTATTGCGAAGGGCTACCTACAGCCCAGGAATAATGGAGGGAAATTTTGAAAAATATTGAGATAATGGTGAAATCAAAAATGAGTGGCAAAACCTGAGAAAGTTTGGATATTTATAGTTATTAAGGGATCTAATCATTGATGATCAAGCAGGAAAAAGGCGTAGAAAAAGAAAAATCGCTTGACAAAAAAAAAGAGGAGTTATTTACAATATAGAATCCATCTGTATCTAACGTAACAATTCAAAATAGTAGACCCCCAAAAAAGAAAAATTATAGTCTGAAAGAATTGCGTTTTTTTTGTTTCCACAAAAAAAGTTTCGTTTTCTGTTTATTCCATATACATCCACTTTTGCTCGAATGAACGTTCTGAAAAAAACTTAAGTTAAGTTCTATAAAATGAAGATTCATTAGTTCTGTTTCTTTCCCCATGCTAACAAAACATTAATTCTTCGCAGTTCATTTCAAAATACTTCAATTGGTACGCGCAAGAAATAGGCCAATTCCGCCGCTTTTTGTTCAATTTCTCGTGGAGTCAGGTTCTCATCAGTACGAGTCAAGGGAATGGCTCCCTGACCTCTGATTTCCATATAAAGGACACGACGCGGAAAAAGACCCTCTTTAATTTCGATTCTAATCGACTGGACATCTCTCATAAGGAATCGAAGGAAGATACGACGATTTATTCCAGGAAATCCCCAACGAAAAATACACACTATTCCTTCTTTTCGATCGAATCGGTCATAACCACTACCTACATTCCACGAAATTGTGCACCACAAATAGGAGCTAATGAACAGACCCGCGATCCCATAGAAAGACATAACGATGCCTTGTGGAAAAAAGAGGATTTCCTGAGACGGGAATAAGGATATTAGATTCCTACCAAGATAACTAGAAGTTCCAACCAATAAGAACCCTAGTGAACCTAAAAGAAGGATACAGGCCCAGCAGAAATTACTTGTTTTTCGAGACCCCGTTATAAGTTCTATCCATATACGTTCTGAGCGCCAGTTCATACTAGATCAAGTTGCATTTTTTTGGAATTGAGAGAATAACCCAAATGAATTTTACTTTACTTTTTTTGTTCCCGAAGTAACTCTCATCAACTAGCACTATTACGATGTGAACCATTAGAAATAATTCATCAAATTGGTTAGATATAAAAGCGTCTGCTTCATAGGGATCTAGACAATCTTATTTTTTTGAACATGAAGAAATAAAGAAGCCATTGCAATTGCCGGGAAAACTAGGCCCACTAAAGGCACAAAAATAGAGGGTAAATCAAAAGTTGTCATAGAATGGATACCTCGATTTAAAATTTGTACCTGTTATAAAGATATCTTATGATAAGTATATCTATTTATTATAAGTATAGAATAATAAGTGCAAGGAATGTAGAACTAAATATGAGTTCTCACGGGAGATATTGAAATAGGCACGATTTCAATTCTATTATTTTATATATTTGAATTTTTCTATATCTATAATACGTAAGAGGATAAGATGAAATTCTTTTTCTTCATAAAATTTTGCCAAAACAAAAGAAGAATGCATTCTTTTATCCTGTTGATCGAAACTTCCTGATTACTAATCATGAATATAGCACCAATTATAGGTATAAAATACAGCTCTAGAGGAAAAATTTTAAAGTAAGTATCCGAAACTTTTGATTCTTCTTACAATATAAATGGATCTTATGCCCGTAATGAAAACGAACTCTTCTTTTTTTTCTTTACCGATAACTAAAAAACTTCTTTTCCGCAAATAAAAAAACGGAATTGAATGCTCTACTTGATTGAATTTTGATTTAAGGGAAAGAAACCGTGAAGCTGAAATAACTCATTCAGAACACTTTTTAAAGGATTACGTGGTACGATTGAGTCCAATAAGCCCTTGTGGAATAAATACTCAGCCGCCTGGGAACCATCAGGTACTGTCTTATTCAATGTTTGTTCAATTACTCTTTTACCCGCAAATGCAATGTAGGCATTAGGCTCGGCAATAATGATATCTCCCAACATACCAAAACTTGCAGTCACCCCACCGGTTGTAGGAGATGTAAGGATTGATACATAGAATAACTTTTTATTTGATTGATAATTATATGAAGCGGAAGATATTTTAGCCATTTGCATCAAGCTCAAACTTCCTTCTTGCATGCGCGCTCCTCCCGAAGCACAAACTATAATAAGAGGGAGAGCTTTACGAGTCGCATGCTCGATCAAACGGGTAATTTTCTCGCCTACTACGGATCCCATACTGCCCCCCATGAACTGAAAATCCATAACCCCAATAGCTATGGGAATACCATTTAGTTGACCTATGCCTGTTTGAATAGCCTCGGTTAACCCTGTTTTTCTTTGATAAGAATCGATACGATCTTTATAAGGTTCCTCTTCTGAATGAAATTCAATGGGGTCGATAGAAACCATGTCTTCATTCATAGGATCCCAAGTGCCCGGATCAACCGAAAGCTCGATTCTATCTGAACTGCTCATTTTCAAATGATATCCGCATTGTTCACAAACATTTAGTTTTGACTTAAAAAATTTCTTATAATTTAACCCATAACAACTTTCGCATTGAACCCACAAATGTCTGTATTTTTTATTTATATCGAGATCATTATATCTTCTTCTCATATTGAAATCGCTTCTATTTGTGCTAATTTGTATACTGGAACTCTCGTTGTCACTACTATTTACACTTTCATTACAAATGTAACTATACATGTAACTGTCGCTGTAATTGTAACTACCGGCTGAAATGTAATTATCAATACTGATTTCAGAACGAAGATAACTATCAATGCAATGAAAAATGTGATTATTCCAACTATATTGAGTATCATACATATAACGATCGTAGTTGTGATTGTTACTTTGAGAACCATTATTCAGATAACTAAAAAAGGCACTTTCTAGTTCATTCATAAAAGAGCGATCGTTATCAATCTCGAAAAGAAAATTTTCAATATTTAAATATATCGAATAACTGTTACCATTACGATCCCTAACTAAAAAGAGGTCATCAGAGATCAAACTCCGAATGTCCCTGACATCGAAAAAAGTATCCATATTATTAGAACTGGAATTATCACTATCGTCCCAACTATCAATTTTTTTATCCCTATCATATATAACGGGATCTTCACTTCCACTGGTATTTTCAATAGGACCAAGACTATCCATTGATTTACTTAGCCCAGACCTATGTTTTAATTCCTCGTTAAACAACATCGAATGGAACCACCTTTTTTCCATAGAGCTTGCCTGCCCCCCTATTTGAATGTAAATACAATAGATGAATAGTCATTCGATGAATAATCATTTGAATATATCCTCTCGGAATAAGCATATAGATCCAATAGAATAATTAACTAATCACGGATGAGTCTTGAAAAAAAATCTTTTTTTGTGGGAATCTGGATATCACTTCACTATCAATCTATATGATGGAACCCTTTCTTCAATTAGAATAGAAAGAGAGGGTTATCCCGTGCCATGTACAAATTCGAATCAAAAAAATTTGTTCTCTCCTAGGAAGAATTCATTTTTGGAGAACTTTGGAGAATAATAAGTTTCTATTGCAATGCGGAAGGAAAAGGACAATATACGGGACGGGGATAAAGCGTTGTGACCATTGGCTCGATTCGACCATAGTCCGGAATTTAGGGGTATAGAAAATATTCTACTAATCCCATCTCAAGGATCCATAGGATTAATTATGGATCCAACAACTGAAGGATTTTCATTGTTGAGTCTTAGATCTTGTATTTAAGATTTTGTATACCGAAATCCAGTATGTATATATGCCTGGAAAATGAAATAGGAACCTTATTCATTATTCGGCTCAATCCTTTTTTAGTAAAAGATTGGGCCGAGTTTAATTGCAATTTAATTAAAGGAACGAATGGTAATTACTGGATTACAAAGTATCCATTGCTTCAAATTCGAATTTGATTTCCTTCCATACTTCACAAGCAGCTGCTAGCTCAGGGCTCCATTTGCAAGCTTCACGGATAATGTCATTACCTTGACGAGCAAGATCACGTCCCTCATTACGCGCTTGTACACACGCTTCTAGGGCTACTCGATTTGCTACGGCACCCGGTGCATTACCCCAAGGGTGTCCTAAAGTTCCTCCACCGAACTGTAGTACAGAGTCATCTCCAAAGATCTCGGTCAGAGCAGGCATATGCCAAACGTGAATACCACCTGAAGCCACAGGCAGAACACCCGGTAGAGAAACCCAATCTTGGGTGAAATAAATACCACGACTTCGGTCTTTTTCAATATAATCATCACGTAGTAAATCAACAAAGCCCAAGGTTATTTCCCTTTCCCCTTCCAGTTTACCTACTACGGTACCAGAGTGAATATGATCTCCACCAGACATACGTAATGCTTTCGCTAGTACACGGAAGTGGATACCATGATTCTTCTGTCTATCAATAACTGCATGCATTGCGCGGTGGATGTGAAGAAGTAAGCCATTATCTCGGCAATAATGAGCCAAGCTAGTATTTGCAGTGAATCCCCCCGTTAAATAGTCATGCATTACGATAGGAACTCCCAATTCTCTGGCAAATACAGCCCTTTTCATCATCTCTTCACATGTACCTGCAGTAGCATTCAAGTAATGTCCTTTGATTTCACCTGTTTCGGCCTGTGCTTTATAAATTGCTTCGGCACAAAATAAGAAACGGTCTCTCCAACGCATAAAGGGTTGTGAGTTCACGTTTTCATCATCCTTGGTAAAATCAAGTCCACCGCGGAGACATTCATAAACCGCCCTACCATAGTTCTTAGCAGATAACCCCAATTTTGGTTTAATAGTACATCCCAATAGGGGACGACCATACTTATTCAATTTATCTCTTTCAACTTGGATACCGTGAGGTGGGCCTTGGAAAGTTTTAACATAAGCAACAGGAATTCGCAGATCCTCCAGACGTAGAGCGCGAAGCGCTTTGAACCCAAATACATTACCCACGATGGAAGTAAACATGTTAGTAACAGAACCTTCTTCAAAAAGATCTAAAGGATAAGCTACATAACAAATATATTGATTTTCTTCTCCAGCAACGGGCTCGATGTCGTAGCATCTTCCTTTGTAACGATCAAGGCTGGTAAGTCCATCGGTCCACACAGTTGTCCATGTACCAGTAGAAGATTCGGCAGCTACCGCGGCCCCTGCTTCCTCAGGTGGAACTCCAGGTTGAGGAGTAACTCGGAATGCTGCCAAGATATCAGTATCCTTGGTTTCATAGTCAGGAGTATAATAAGTCAATTTGTAATCTTTAACACCAGCTTTGAATCCAACACCTGCTTTAGTCTCTGTTTGTGGTGACATAAGTCCCTCCCTACAACGCATGAATTAAGAATTCTCACAACGACAAGGTCTACTCGACATGAATTAGCCGTTAATGAAACCTTTCACAGGAATCTTTCACAAAACTCTCAACAAATATTATCAACTAATCAGAATGGTTGGTTGTTAGACTACGGTATTTGATTCGCCAAATACATCAACATCATTATTGTATACTCTTTCATATGTATGGCGCAACCCAATCCCTGTTTTTCAAGTTTCTAATCCCGTACTTTTTTTAATCTAAATTTAGAAAAAAAAGGAAATTCACTCTTGACAGTGCTATATGTTGTATATGTAAATCCTAGATGTAAAACTATCTGGAATTCGTCCCTGAAAAGGTAGAGAAGAGGCGGAAAACTATATGCTGAAATAAGAAACAATGGCCAATGTGAAAAAAAAAAATGAATCATAAATAGAGTTCAGGTTCGAATTCCATAGAAAATATGGGTGGGATTGTCTATAATGCTAGAGAACTGAAACGCTCCCTCATGGTTTTTATCCATCTACCTTTTTTTTAGGTTGTGAAATTGGAAAATTCACTCATTGAACGAGTAAACAATCGAATTGGAGTCGCTTGAATGGTACCAACGAAATCAAGTGCTAACTCCTATTTATTATTGAATTAACCGATCAACCTGCTTGCTATCGGACATTTTTTCTTCGGTTTACAAAATGCAAAGAATTTCTACATATTTCACTTTATTATCATTATGAAAACAAATCCTACCCCTTCGGGTCTCGGGGTTTCCGCACTTGAAGAAAAAAACCTGGGGCGTGTCGCTCAAATCATTGGTCCGGTGCTAGATGTATCCTTTCCCCCGGGTAAGATGCCTAATATTTATAACGCTTTGGTAGTTAAGGGCCGAAATACTGACGGCGAGCTAATTAATGTTACTTGTGAGGTACAGCAATTATTAGGAAATAATCGAGTGAGAGCTGTAGCTATGAGTGCTACAGATGGTCTGAAGAGAGGAATGGAGGTTATTGACACGGGAGCTGCTCTAAGTGTTCCAGTTGGTGGGGCGACTCTCGGACGAATTTTCAACGTTCTTGGAGAGCCTGTTGATAATTTAGGTCCTGTAGATACTCGCACAACATCTCCTATTCATAGATCTGCGCCTGCCTTTATACAATTAGATACAAAATTATCTATTTTTGAAACAGGGATCAAAGTAGTTGATCTTTTAGCTCCTTATCGACGTGGGGGTAAAATAGGACTATTCGGGGGGTCTGGAGTGGGTAAAACAGTCCTTATCATGGAATTGATCAACAACATTGCCAAAGCTCATGGAGGCGTATCCGTATTTGGCGGAGTGGGCGAGCGTACTCGTGAGGGGAATGATCTTTACATGGAAATGAAAGAGTCTGGAGTAATTAATGAACAAAATCTTGCAGAATCAAAAGTAGCTCTAGTCTATGGTCAGATGAATGAACCGCCGGGAGCTCGTATGAGAGTTGGTTTGACTGCCCTAACCATGGCAGAATATTTCCGGGATGTTAATGAACAAGATGTCCTTCTATTTATCGACAATATTTTCCGATTTGTCCAAGCAGGATCCGAAGTATCTGCTTTATTAGGCAGAATGCCTTCTGCTGTGGGTTATCAACCTACCCTTAGTACAGAAATGGGTACTTTGCAAGAAAGAATTACTTCTACCAAAGAGGGGTCTATAACTTCTATTCAAGCAGTTTATGTACCTGCGGACGATTTGACCGACCCTGCCCCTGCCACGACATTTGCACATTTAGATGCTACTACCGTACTATCAAGAGGACTAGCTTCAAAAGGTATCTATCCAGCAGTAGATCCTCTTGATAGTACGTCAACTATGCTCCAACCTCGCATCGTTGGTGAAGAACATTATGAAATTGCGCAAAGAGTTAAGCAAACTTCACAACGTTACAAAGAACTTCAGGATATTATAGCTATCCTTGGGTTGGACGAATTATCTGAAGAGGATCGTTTAACCGTAGCAAGAGCACGAAAAATTGAGCGTTTCTTATCACAACCCTTCTTCGTAGCAGAAGTATTTACGGGCTCTCCAGGGAAATATGTTGGTCTAGCAGAAACCATTAGGGGGTTTCAACTGATCCTTTCCGGAGAATTAGATGGTCTTCCTGAACAGGCCTTTTATTTGGTAGGTAACATCGATGAAGCTACCGCGAAGGCTGTGAACTTAGAAGTGGAGAGCAAATTGAATAAATGACCTTAAATCTTTGTGTACTAACCCCGAATCAAATTGTTTGGGATTCAGAAGTGAAAGAAATAGTTTTATCTACTAATAGTGGCCAAATCGGTGTATTACCAAACCACGCCCCTATTGCCACAGCTGTAGATATAGGTATTTTGAGACTACGCCTTAATGACCAATGGTTAAAAATAGCTCTGATGGGTGGTTTTGCTAGAGTAGGCAATAATGAGATTACCATTTTAGTAAATGATGCGGAGAAGGGTAGTGACATTGATCCACAAGAAGCTCAGCAAGCTCTTGAAATAGCTGAGGCTAACTTAAGTCGGGCTGAGGGCAAGAGACAAACTATTGAAGCGAATTTAGCCGTCAGACGAGCTAGGACGCGAGTAGAGGCTATCAATTCAATTTCATAACTAATTGGTGCGCCCCAATAAAAAAGTGAATTCCGTTTATACACCATATTTTGGTTCTGCGGATTGAGTCGAATCAACTGTAATGGCATTTCTCTAAAATAAAAGGGAGGGTGGGTAGAAAAACTTATTAGATACTAATTACTCCGGTATCTAATAAGTTCTACCTACTATTGGATTTGAACCAATGACTCCCGCCGTATGAAAGCAATACTCTAACCACTGGGTTAAGTAGGTCATTTATCATCACAAAGAGAAAGAAAGGGGCTTGTCATATCGATGAATTATAGATGCAATCTTATTTCGAAGCAATACCAATTCTTGGCAGGAAACAGATCAGAAGCTATCATGTTGGATCATAGAAGATTCATCTTGACAAGAAATTATTTCCATGATAAACTATCTATCACAAGGGCTATAGCTCAGTTGGTAGAGCAACTCGTTTACACGCGCGCCAATGTTTTTCAGGGGAGTCCATCATGCAATCAAAAAAATTGATCTTATTGATAAATCGGTGTCTTACTCTATATATTCGAGGGAACAATAGCCTGACAAATAGTTGGTTCGGTCCGCTTTGGGTGCCAATTTAGGCTCCAAATAGAACCCATCATTGATTCGATAATTGATAAGGTGAATACACAGCCCATTCAATGCTAGGCATAATGAGTATAAGGACCTCAAAAAAATATCTTTTCGTAATATGAACTTTAAGGTGTATGAAGTTTCATATTTGACTCTTTGAGCAGAGCGATAGAGACTCCATTTAACTTAGGTTGATCTAGGCCAGAGGCAGACCTACGTCAAGGTAACTCTTCTTTGAAACACTTTGGTATTGCTCCTGGATCATAATCTAAATAATGAATCAGAGCACGTGGAGCCATCTCGTTATCTTTCTGTTAAGAAAAAGTATGGCGGACTATCTGATATTTATATCAGTTGATGAAAGAGCCCAATGCAAAAAAAAATGCATGTTGGGTCTTTGGAACAGTTCGAATCATTTCGATAATAAAAAGTTTGATCTGTTTTACCGAGAAGGTCTACGGTTCGAGTCCGTATAGCCCTAAAAATTTTTATAGTTTTCATTTCCTCATTCTTGTTTGTTGGTTGTAGTCGGACAGTCGTTTGGCCCATCGAAATAGAATAATTATCACATGCTCCGAGCGATCCCCGCGGGTGAGCATGAAAGGGACAAAATTCATTTCAGTGGGCCCAATCAGTCTTTGTTTGATCTCGGATAAAAAAACTGTCCTTTCTTCTTTGTGGATAAATTACACACAAATTTTTCCTGTTTTCCTATCCAGGATCAAAGGGTTTGGGATATTCCTTTTCTTTTTGTACAAAATCTCTTTTTCTAGATCTCAATATACCCCAATCCAATTGCTCACCAGTCCAATTCTACCTATGCTTACTTTATGCAAGAAGATTGAGGGTCTGTTTGCACTTGGACGAGTTAAGAAGCCCCCAACTCATCGTTTTTTCGGGAGCAGAACCCAATTCGTTGTTTCAGAGATAATGACTGGTTCCTAACTCTATTAGTGTTTGTACCCCTATCGATTTCCATGAGTTGTTTGGGGATTTGGTCTGTCGAATCATTTGAGTTGATAAAGCGCGATTCGATTAGAAGAAGTTTCTTCTGTAAATTATTTAGGATTCGGCTGACTTTCCCGTTGTGATATACTTCGTTGTATAGGGTTCGTTCAACATAATTTTTTTTTTGCATGAAGGCTAACCCAGCGGTTGGTCTTACTTTTGAAAACTCATTTTAATTACATTAATAAGTATTCTCGCCTTTTCGGACCCATTTCAAGTACTAAAGATCGATATTCTAGATTCTTCTTTTAAGACTTCGAGTTCTAATTAAATAACCCACTTCTTTTTGGGGGGGATGGGTTGCAGGTCGAGGTAGTACAGACTCAAAAAATGTAAATTGGGGATAGAACCCTAGGGTTGTTAGATGTAAGGGTTTCTCTCAATTCAATGCATTGAATAAAATCCATTAAGTCTAGAACAAGGATAAAAAATAGAATAGGGCGATGCATTCAGTTTCCGTATCTAATCAATAGAAACAACAATCCTCTAACTGGATTGGATCTTAATGAAAAGAATAAACCAATACCCTTCGGTTTTATTATATGAATATTCAAAAAGGATATAACATACATATAGAATTGTTCATTTTCTTAATAGTATCTTAATTTAATCTTAATCAAAATTCTATATAAATTAGAACTAAAAAAAGATGTAATGTAATTCTTTTTTCTCTTTTTTTTATAGAAAATTTGAGACAAGATAAAAACGATAAGTTTGTAATAAGAGCATAATATGTCTCTAGCATATCGAAATAAGTGAAAATCGGATTCCACTCGATGAATCTTGAAACAAGAATGACCCACAGCAAAAAAACTGGGGAGTTCAATCAAAATTCATTGGTATTTCGACTAAAAAGTTATAGCTTAATTCAAATTCCAGATCGAATCGAAGAATACGGTATATATTTTTCCACATTCATAGGAGTGCATCTATGTTTCTGCTTTACGAATATGACATTTTCTGGGCATTTCTAATAATATCAAGTCTGATTCCTATTTTGGCTTTTTTCATTTCCGGAGTTTTAGCCCCGACTAGGGAAGGACCGGAGAAACTTTCTAGTTATGAATCGGGCATAGAACCAATGGGCGACGCTTGGTTACAATTCCGAATTCGTTATTATATGTTTGCTCTGGTTTTTGTTGTTTTTGATGTTGAAACGGTTTTTCTTTACCCATGGGCGATGAGTTTCGATGTATTGGGTGTATCCGTTTTTATAGAAGCTTTAATTTTCGTGCTTATCCTAATTGTTGGTTTAGTTTATGCATGGCGAAAAGGAGCGTTGGAATGGTCTTAGCTCCTGAATATTCAGACAATAAAAAGAAAAAAGAAGAAAAAAATGACATTGAGACAGTTATGAATTCCATTGAGTTTCCGGTACTTGATCAAACAACCCAAAATTCAGTTATTTCAACTACATCAAATGATCTTTCAAATTGGTCAAGACTCTCCAGTTTATGGCCGCTTCTGTATGGTACCAGTTGTTGCTTTATTGAATTTGCTTCATTAATAGGCTCGCGCTTCGACTTTGATCGTTATGGCTTGGTACCAAGATCGAGTCCTAGGCAAGCGGACTTAATTTTAACAGCCGGCACAGTAACAATGAAAATGGCTCCCTCTTTAGTAAGATTATATGAGCAAATGCCTGAACCAAAATATGTCATTGCTATGGGAGCCTGCACTATTACAGGAGGGATGTTCAGTACTGATTCTTATAGTACTGTTCGAGGAGTTGATAAGCTAATTCCTGTGGATGTTTATTTGCCGGGTTGCCCGCCTAAACCGGAGGCAGTTATCGATGCTATAACAAAACTTCGTAAGAAGGTATCTCGAGAAATCTACGAGGATAGATTTGGGTCTCAACAGAATAATCGATGTTTTACTACCACTCACAAGTTTTATGTTGGACGCAGCACGCATACTGGAAATTATGATCAAGGATTAGTCTATCAATCGCGATCCACTTCAGAGATACCTTATGAAACATTTTTCAAATACAAAAGTTCAGTATCTTCCCACGAATTAGTGAATTAGGGAGGCTGCTTTTCTTTTGTGCAGAAGAATAGCAAATGCCCTTCACTTCAATTTTCAAAAATTTCGTCGTAAACGTGAACTACTTATACAAATGAAAATCCGGGAGAGATTAAAAAAATGCAGGGTCGTTTGTCTGCTTGGCTAGTCAAGCATGGGTTAGTTCATAGATCTTTAGGCTTCGATTACCAAGGAGTCGAAACTTTACAAATAAAGCCCGAGGATTGGCATTCCATTGCTGTCATTTCATATGTATATGGTTACAATTATCTACGCTCTCAGTGTGCCTATGATGTAGCACCGGGCGGACTCTTAGCTAGTGTGTATCATCTTACGAGAATAGAGTATGGTGTGGATCAGCCAGAGGAGGTATGCATTAAAGTATTTGCCCCAAGGATAAATCCCAGAATTCCGTCTGTTTTTTGGATTTGGAAAAGTGCGGATTTCCAAGAACGGGAATCTTATGATATGTTGGGAATCTCTTATGATAATCATCCACGCCTGAAACGTATTTTGATGCCTGAAAGTTGGATAGGATGGCCCTTACGTAAGGATTATATTGCTCCAAAATTCTATGAAATACAAGATGCTCATTGAATGATACGAACCTAATTTTCTTTTTACGCCGCGAGATATTCAAGGAATTTTTTTACAGTCTCTTCTAGAGCAAACAGAGTAATCGAACTCTTTTTCCTATATATGGATATATGGATGCGCAAAAAAATGGGTCCTCATTGAGATTCCCAAATTTGGAAGATATTCTATTTCTTTTTTTATACAGACTTTAAGAAAAAGGGTAGGATTTTCTCTCTCTAGACATTCGGACGATAGCATGTATGTATGCTGATTCGTATCGAATTTGTATGAGTATCTATTATTAACCTGTGGGTTAATAATGGATGCTCAATGTCAGGAACTTAACAGTAGATACTCAATGTCAGGAACCAGATTTGAACTGGTGACACGAGGATTTTCAGTCCTCTGCTCTACCAACTGAGCTATCCCAACCCTTCTTGAGGCACCATCCCCATCCTACTAGAGGGCTTGGGTATATGTCAATTCAAGAGAATCAAAAAGCATTACAAAATCTTACCCAGGCCCTGGAATTTCCGGAATTTTCAAAAAAGAAAACTTTTGAAGTTGAAAATAATGCTGTGAACTGTGAATGATTCAAACGGGGATTCCTTGATCATAGATTTTCTTTTGTACATATATACCACAAGACTTGTGATACGAGAGAGGCTTTTCTGCTCCGATCCTTTTGTGAAATAGTACAGTGAATGATAAATATAGCTAATTTTCGGGCGCTGCCGAAAAGAAAAAAGAGTAGAAGTATAAATAAACAGTTAGGGAGTAAAACGGGCCTTTTTGTGGGGATAGAGGGACTTGAACCCTCACGATTTATAAAGTCGACGGATTTTCCTCTTACTATAAATTTCATTGTTGTCTGTATTGATATTGACATGTAGAACGGGACTCTATCTTTATTCTCGTCCGATTAATCAGTTCGTCAAAAGATATATCAGACTATGGAGTGAGTGGTTTGATCACTGAATATTCGATTCTTCCTTCAACTTGGAATAGATTCACAAAAATGATTCCTTTTTTTTTATGTAAAAAAAATTTTAGGGCGGCATTCATAGAATCTTTGATATTTCAGTACGTATACGTACGTCTCGTATATAGGTTTATCCCCCATTCTTTATGGAGTTTAAATTCAAATTGAATAGAAGGATTCCTCTACCAACGCAGTCAACTCCATTCATTAGAACAGCTTCCATTGAGTCTCTGCACCTATCCTTTTTTTATTCTCGCTTTCAGAAACCCCTTAATTTATTTTCTGAAAACAGGATTTGGCTCAGGATTGCCCATTTTTAATTCCAGGGTTTCTCTGAATTTGAAAGTTATCACTTAGTAGGTTTCCATACCAAGGCTCAATCCAATCAAGTCCGTAGCGTCTACCGATTTCGCCATATCCCCTTTTTAGTTTGAGCCGAAGATCTGGCCGGGATGCCATCCCTTTCTTTTTTTCGTTCATGCTGGAACCGTTAACCGTTGAATTCATTAGATACAGCTTATCTATCTAAAAGGTTTCTCTCTTTACTCCTCTTTGATTTCTTTTTTATCTACCCCTTTTTCTCTATTGAAGGACCTACATTTGGTTTAATCAGAAATGATTCTATCATTGATGTATCCGCAATTCAATATGGATGGATATATATCACATATATATTCCTCTCTTCCTCTCACTTTTCCCGCCCGATTTTAAATACTTGAACGTTCGATTCTTTTTTTAGAATGCCATATTTTTCTTAATTTCTAATAATTTAGAATTAAGATATTGATAATCATATTCATATAAATTATAAATATAAAAGAGAATTATGGAAAAGAAAAAATGTAGAATTTCTTCCCATTGAAAATTTTGATATCATATATCACTCTATTTATCGTTATATTAATTCTTATGTTATATTATATTGTTATAGAATACCATTCTATTCAGTATTCATTTTTTCTCTATTCATATTCATTATCGATTTTGAATAGCTAAGAGCTAAGTAGTTGACTGAATTCCTATGCACAACACAATTTCTGTTATGTGAGCCCGCTTAGCTCAGAGGTTAGAGCATCGCATTTGTAATGCGATGGTCATCGGTTCGATTCCGATAGCCGGCTTTTCTCTCTTTGTTCCATTTTATACTTTATTACATGATTAATAATGTCTGGTTGAACTCAAGGTATATTGAAAATACTTTTTTCCTTTTCTCAAAAATAGTGGATCTATTATGTCGTAAGAACTTCCAACTATGAATAAAAAACGGATTCGAGCGGTTGGTTAGATCTCTACAGAACAAATTAGGACAAAGTCTCCTTACCTTGCTATATATACAAAAGAGTCTGAATATTGATACAAGTCATCTCATTCTTCTTTGTAGTACAGTACTTAACTTCAGTATATTTTTTTCGTTTATCGTTTAGTTCAGTCTTAATTTAGGTTTATTCTGTAAATAAAAAAGGAGTTTTTATGTCTCGTTACCGAGGGCCTCGTTTCAAAAAAATACGCCGTCTGGGGGCTTTACCGGGACTAACTAGTAAACGGCCTAAAGCCGGAAATGATCTTAGAAATCAATCGCGTTCTGGGAAAAAGTCTCAATATCGTATTCGTCTAGAAGAAAAACAAAAATTGCGGTTTCATTATGGTCTGACAGAGCGACAATTACTTAAATATGTTCGTATCGCCGGAAAAGCCAAAGGGTCAACTGGTCAGGTTTTACTACAATTACTTGAAATGCGTTTGGATAACATACTTTTTCGATTGGGTATGGCTTCGACCATTCCTGGAGCTCGGCAATTAGTTAACCATAGACATATTTTAGTTAATGGCCATATAGTAGATATACCAAGTTATCGCTGCAAACCCCGAGATATTATTACGACGAGGGATGAACAAAAATCCAAAGCTCTGATTCAAAATTATCTTGATTCATCCTCCCATGAAGAATTGCCAAAACATTTGACTCTTCACTCATCCCAATATAAAGGGTTAGTCAATCAAATAATAGATAGTAAGTGGGTCGGCTTGAAAATAAACGAGTTGCTAGTCGTAGAATATTATTCCCGTCAGACTTGAACCTAACTCAAATAGCAAGGCAAGGATTCGGAGAATTTTTCCCCCTTTTCGCCGAAGTAAATTGACCGAAGCTAAGGGGTTTGATCCGGATATTTTTCCCATTCATGTATCATAAATGGATCCGCGGGGATTTTTTTATGTCTTGGCGACCCTTTAATCAGTATTTTTCGTACCACCCCAATTAGGAATATAGAATTCATTTCAAAGAAAGGTCTACCTCGTGGAATAATCCTATTCCTTGTTATTTGATCCATTGTGGTCAATAACGCTCTTGAATTAGGCAAAGATAAGGAAAGAGAGGGATTCGAACCCTCGGTAAACAAAAGCCTACATAGCAGTTCCAATGCTACGCCTTCAACCACTCGGCCATCTCTCCTACAAAATTTTATGATTATGACCCAGAAATCGGGTGAATAGCGAGCCATTCATATTTATTTTTGCAATATAGGTACGACTAACCGATTATAACAATTCGAAATATGAAAATGGATGGGATTTTGGTCATAGAATTATTATTCTATTCTTTTTCCTTCTTTGAATCATAATCTGTAGGAAATATTAATTGAATGTTTAGAACGAGTCTTTTTTTATGTTATTTCGTCCTGTACAATTCCTTTGTTTGTGGGATTCTTTTCCCATGCGAGGTAATGAGAAGAATTATAGAATGGATTGCGAACTATGCCTAGATCACGGATAAATGGAAATTTTATTGATAAGACCTCTTCAATTGTGGCCAATATCTTATTACGCATAATTCCGACAACTTCCGGAGAAAAAGAGGCATTTACCTATTATAGAGATGGTGTGATTTGATTCTATTTAGTGTTCTCCGTCTTACGAGTAAAGGCACGCAGGGTTGGATTCGGTATAAAACGAAAGGCGTTTATTGAAATAAATCTGCAAAAAATCTACGCTTCTTGAAGGTGAAGTTTGGAAATAGAACAATTCCTTCTATTGTGTATCCCCGATTGATGCAGCCTCAGATACTTCAATTTTCTAATCTAGTATTGAACGAAAGGTTACACCTATAGGTTCTTCTGTATTAGAGGTCCATCCTACTCCATCAGTACCAATAGGCGGCATAGGGGAAGAAGCACTACACCTAGGAATCAACAAAAAAAACTTTGTTATAAATTATCCCTTTCCTTATCGGGATCGGAACTAACAAGAATGGTTGGGACAACAAACATCCATCTCGTTTGTACTTTGGATACCTATATAACCATCAAAGACTGTTGAAGTGACTAATTCCTGGAAATAGGGGGCGTTGAGGACAAAGAAATTGTTGGAGTAACCTTTTCTATCTAGCAACAACACGATTAGTGTTAAGAAAAGACCTCTTGCAGGAAGGCTGGCTAGAGATTTCTTGTAAAAACACTAGTCCCTGTCAGTTCATAATGAGAATATTTCAATATTCTTTTGGTTCCATGGATTATTATCATTCATTATGCACAGAAGGGAGGAGCCGTATGAGATGAAAATCTCACGTACGGTTCTGAAACGGGGATTCTTTGAATAGAATGAACGACCGTAACGGATGTCAGCTCAATCCGAAGGAAATTATGCGGAAGCTTTACAGAATTATTATGAAGCTATGAGACTAGAAATTGATCCCTATGATCGAAGTTATATACTGTATAACATAGGCCTTATCCACACAAGTAACGGAGAACATACAAAAGCTTTGGAATATTATTTCCGGGCACTAGAACGAAATCCATTCTTACCACAAGCTTTTAATAATATGGCCGTGATCTGTCATTACGTGCGACTATCTCCACTATAGAAAGAGGGAAAGAAAGATAAAATACGCTAGTAAATACTAGAGGATAGGCTTTCTACATATGTATCGTACAAAGCAACGATTTTTATTAGCTGTAGCAAAGAAAGATACTTCATAAAAGCCAAAAAATGAAGAAATGAATATGCCTATAATACTATATTCTATGGATAGATAAAAGATCTAATTGATAGGGGAAGCGCCGTAAAGATCAATTAGTGAGATTTTGGGTCGATACAATAAGAAAAAACTGCTTACTTATGTCATGATATGAGATATAAGTTAGGAATCAACTTATGTAATAGGGTTGATCCACTAAGGTATTGAGCAGCGGTGTAGCATCAGATCCCAAAGATAGTAAGTCCTTTCTTTCTTAGAGAGGAAAGTCTTTTTCAAAGATTCTATATGAAAATGAAACGGAGATAGTTACCTTTCAGAAAAAGATAACTATAGTGGGGTTCATTTTTCTGAAGGTAGGAGAAAAGATAAAACTTATTTTGAATCAAAATGAAAGTTTAAAACTTATGTAAATGTAATTAACCCCTTCTGGTTAACCCGAGAAACAAAAATGGGATAGATTTATGAAAAATCTTATTTAGTTAGATAGGGTCGATTAAGATAAGATGGGACACCAAAATAATTTATTGCTGAGCCGTATGAGGTAGGAAACTCTCAAGTACGGTTCTAAGGGAAGGAATCGACCCACCTATTCCGACCGAGGAGAACAGGCCATTCGGCAGGGAGATTCTGAAATTGCGGAAGCTTGGTCCGATCAAGCTGCGGAGTATTGGAAACAAGCTATAGCGCTTACTCCAGGTAATTATATTGAAGCGCATAATTGGTTGAAGATCACGCGGCGGTTTGAATAAGAACACTCTTTTTATCCGTCAGTAAAAAAAATGGATCTTTCCTCTGGGAAGAGCTAATCAAGGAATTTCATTGTATCCCTTCTAAGATTGTTCTGTTCTATTTCGTTTAGTACCTCGTAGGCATAAACGATACCCGACTACAGTACATCATACATCCCTTTTTGCTATTCAAACTAAAAAAGCCTTTGAATGTGGATACTGGGGTCTTGGTCTTATTCATGACTGCCCCAATGAAGTGATTTGGAATCGAGCAATAGTCATACGTTCTATGTAAGATACGAAGCAGCTCCATCTAAGCACCTGTAATTTACATATGAATCCAAAAAAGAGTTTTTGTGTCAAGTCAAAGCCGGGAAAGGATTTTCAAATATTATAAAGGTCCGTTGAGCGCCTCATGGCTATGTCATAATAGATCCGAACACTTGCCCCGGATCGACTTCCAGATCATAATTGCTCTAGTAAATAACTAAACAAAATAAATAGCTGGGAGATAGGAAGGAAAGGAACTAATTATAAATAGATTTCAGAAGTTCACTAATTACTTGACTGTTGGCAGGTCTCTTTGTATGTGTTGTCCGGAAAGAGGAGGACTCAATGATTATTCGTTCGCCGGAACCAGAAGTTAAAATTTTGGTGGATAGGGATCCCGTAAAAACTTCTTTCGAGGAATGGGCCAGACCAGGTCATTTCTCAAGAACAATAGCTAAAGGCCCTGATACTACCACTTGGATCTGGAACCTACATGCCGATGCTCACGATTTCGATAGCCATACCAGTGATTTGGAGGAGATCTCCCGAAAAGTATTTAGTGCCCATTTCGGTCAACTCTCCATCATATTTCTTTGGCTGAGTGGCATGTATTTCCACGGTGCCCGTTTTTCCAATTATGAAGCATGGCTAAGCGATCCTACTCACATTAGACCCAGCGCTCAGGTGGTTTGGCCAATCGTGGGCCAAGAAATATTGAATGGTGATGTGGGTGGGGGTTTCCGAGGAATACAAATAACCTCTGGGTTTTTTCAGATTTGGAGAGCGTCCGGAATAACTAGTGAATTACAACTCTATTGTACTGCAATTGGTGCATTGGTCTTTGCGGCGTTAATGCTTTTTGCTGGTTGGTTCCATTATCACAAAGCTGCTCCAAAGTTGGCTTGGTTCCAAGATGTAGAATCCATGTTGAATCACCATTTAGCGGGGTTACTAGGACTTGGATCTCTTTCTTGGGCGGGACACCAAATACATGTCTCGTTACCAATTAACCAATTTCTAGACGCTGGAGTAGATCCTAAGGAGATCCCACTTCCCCATGAATTTATCTTGAACCGGGATCTTTTGGCTCAACTTTATCCAAGTTTTGCCGAGGGAGCAACCCCGTTTTTCACCTTGAATTGGTCAAAATATGCCGAATTTCTTACTTTTCGTGGAGGATTAGATCCAGTAACAGGGGGTCTATGGCTGACCGATATTGCACATCATCATTTAGCTATTGCAATTCTTTTCCTGATAGCCGGTCACATGTATAGGACTAACTGGGGGATTGGTCATGGCCTGAAAGATATTTTAGAGGCTCATAAAGGTCCATTTACAGGCCAGGGCCATAAAGGGCTCTATGAAATCCTAACAACGTCATGGCATGCTCAATTATCTCTAAATTTAGCTATGTTAGGCTCTTTAACCATTGTTGTAGCTCACCATATGTATGCCATGCCCCCTTATCCATATCTAGCTACTGACTACGGTACAGTACTTTCGTTGTTCACACATCACATGTGGATCGGTGGATTTCTCATAGTTGGTGCTGCTGCACATGCAGCCATTTTTATGGTAAGAGATTATGATCCAACTACTCGATACAACGATCTATTAGATCGTGTCCTTAGGCACCGCGATGCAATCATATCGCATCTCAACTGGGCATGTATATTTCTAGGCTTTCACAGTTTTGGTTTGTATATTCATAATGATACCATGAGCGCTTTAGGGCGTCCACAAGATATGTTTTCAGATACCGCTATTCAATTACAACCCGTCTTTGCTCAATGGGTACAAAACACTCACGCTTTAGCACCTGGTGCAACAGCTCCTGGTGCAACAACAAGCACCAGCTTGACTTGGGGGGGTAGTGGTTTAGTAGCAGTAGGCGGCAAAGTAGCTTTGTTACCTATTCCATTAGGAACCGCAGATTTTTTGGTACATCACATTCATGCATTTACGATCCATGTAACGGTATTGATACTACTGAAAGGTGTTCTATTTGCTCGTAGTTCCCGTTTGATACCTGATAAAGCAAATCTGGGTTTTCGTTTCCCTTGTGACGGACCTGGAAGAGGGGGGACATGTCAAGTATCCGCCTGGGATCATGTCTTCTTAGGTCTATTCTGGATGTACAATGCAATTTCGGTAGTAATATTCCATTTCAGTTGGAAAATGCAGTCAGATGTTTGGGGTAGTATAAACGATCAAGGAGTGGTAACTCATATCACGGGAGGAAACTTTGCGCAGAGTTCCATTACTATTAATGGGTGGCTCCGTGACTTTTTATGGGCACAGGCATCCCAGGTAATTCAGTCTTATGGTTCTTCATTATCTGCATATGGTCTTTTTTTCCTAGGTGCTCATTTTGTCTGGGCTTTCAGTTTAATGTTTCTATTCAGCGGCCGCGGCTATTGGCAAGAACTTATTGAATCCATCGTTTGGGCTCATAACAAATTAAAAGTTGCTCCTGCTACTCAGCCTAGAGCCTTGAGCATTGTACAAGGACGTGCTGTAGGAGTAACCCATTACCTTCTGGGTGGAATTGCCACAACATGGGCATTCTTCTTAGCAAGAATTATTGCAGTAGGATAATGGCTAGGAGGATTTGAAAAGCATTATGGCATTAAGATTTCCAAGGTTTAGCCAAGGCTTAGCCCAGGACCCCACTACTCGTCGTATTTGGTTTGGTATTGCTACCGCACATGACTTTGAGAGTCATGATGATATTACTGAGGAACGTCTTTATCAGAATATTTTTGCTTCTCACTTCGGGCAGTTAGCAATAATTTTTCTTTGGACTTCCGGAAATCTATTTCATGTAGCTTGGCAAGGAAATTTTGAGTCATGGGTAAAGGACCCTTTACATGTAAGACCGATTGCGCATGCAATTTGGGATCCTCATTTTGGTCAACCGGCGGTGGAAGCATTTACTCGAGGGGGTGCTCTCGGACCAGTGAATATTGCCTATTCTGGTGTTTATCAGTGGTGGTATACAATTGGCTTACGCACTAATGAAGATCTTTATACCGGGGCTCTTTTTTTATTATTTCTTTCTGCCATATCCTTAATAGCGGGTTGGTTACACCTGCAACCGAAATGGAAACCAAGCGTTTCGTGGTTTAAAAATGCCGAATCTCGTCTAAATCATCATTTGTCAGGACTCTTCGGAGTAAGTTCCTTGGCTTGGACGGGGCATTTAGTTCATGTCGCTATTCCTGGATCCAGGGGGGAGTACGTTAGATGGAATAATTTCTTAGATGTATTACCACATCCTCAAGGGTTAGGCCCACTTTTTACAGGTCAGTGGAATCTTTATGCTCAAAACCCCGATTCTGATAGTCATTTATTTGGTACCGCCCAAGGGGCGGGAACTGCCATTCTAACTCTTCTCGGGGGATTCCATCCACAAACGCAAAGTTTGTGGCTGACCGATATGGCTCATCATCATTTAGCTATTGCATTTCTTTTTCTCGTTGCTGGTCATATGTATAGAACTAACTTCGGGATTGGGCATAGTATGAAAGATCTTTTAGAAGCACACATTCCTCCGGGGGGTCGATTAGGACGTGGACATAAGGGTCTTTATGACACAATCAATAACTCGATTCATTTTCAATTAGGGCTTGCTCTAGCCTCTTTAGGGGTTATTACTTCTTTGGTAGCTCAACACATGTATTCTTTACCCGCTTATGCATTCATAGCACAAGACTTTACTACTCAAGCTGCGTTATATACTCATCACCAATACATCGCAGGGTTTATAATGACAGGAGCGTTTGCTCATGGAGCGATATTCTTCATTAGAGATTACAATCCGGAGCAGAATGAAGATAATGTATTGGCAAGAATGTTAGACCATAAAGAAGCTATCAAATCCCATTTAAGTTGGGTCAGCCTTTTTCTGGGGTTCCATACTTTAGGACTTTATGTTCATAACGATGTCATGCTTGCTTTTGGTACTCCGGAGAAACAAATCTTGATCGAACCCATATTTGCCCAATGGATACAGTCTGCTCATGGTAAGACTTCATATGGCTTCGATGTACTTTTATCTTCAACGAATGGCCCAGCATTCAATGCAGGTCAAAGCATATGGTTGCCCGGTTGGTTAAATGCTATTAATGAGAATAGTAATTCACTATTCTTAACAATAGGACCTGGCGACTTCTTGGTTCATCATGCGATTGCTCTAGGTTTACATACAACTACATTGATCTTAGTAAAAGGTGCTTTAGATGCACGTGGTTCCAAGTTAATGCCAGATAAAAAGGATTTTGGTTATAGTTTTCCTTGCGACGGTCCGGGACGAGGCGGTACTTGTGATATTTCGGCTTGGGACGCATTTTATTTGGCGGTTTTTTGGATGTTAAATACCATTGGATGGGTTACTTTTTATTGGCATTGGAAGCACATCACATTATGGCAGGGTAACGTTTCGCAGTTTAATGAATCCTCCACTTATTTGATGGGGTGGTTAAGAGATTACCTATGGTTAAACTCTTCACAACTTATCAACGGATATAACCCGTTTGGTATGAATAGTTTGTCCGTCTGGGCGTGGATGTTCCTATTTGGACATCTTGTTTGGGCTACTGGATTTATGTTCTTAATTTCCTGGCGTGGATATTGGCAGGAATTGATTGAAACTTTAGCATGGGCTCATGAACGCACACCTTTGGCTAATTTAATTCGGTGGAGAGATAAACCAGTGGCTCTTTCCATTGTGCAAGCAAGATTGGTTGGATTAGCTCACTTTTCTGTAGGTTATATATTTACTTATGCGGCTTTCTTGATTGCCTCTACATCGGGCAAATTTGGTTAATTCCTTTTTTTTAATGTCCTGTATCAGCGACAATTAATTTTATGTTTCGATGGAGAAGGAGGCCCACCTTCTTAATATTTTTACATCTAGGATCCGACTTGTATCATTGATAATAATAGGAACTGAACCATTATGGCAAGGCAAAGTTTGATTCAGAGGGAGAAGAAGAGGCAGAAGTTGGAACAGAAATATCATTTGATTCGACAATCCTTAAAAAAAGAACTAAGCAAAGTTCCATCATTGAGTGACAAATGGGAAATTTATAGAAAATTACAATCCTCACCACGTAATAGTGCACCTACACGTCTTCGTCGACGTTGTTTTTCGACCGGAAGATCGAGAGCTAACTATCGAGACTTTGGGTTATCCGGGCACATACTTCGTGAAATGGTTCATGCGTGTTTGTTGCCGGGGGCAACAAGATCGAGTTGGTAAGGATCAAAACATTCCTTCATGTTTCTATGGATCTCTATGATCGATGATCATAGAGGGCCCCTTTACCATTCTGTATAAATGGGTTATTCTATTTGTATAGATATGGTAGAGGGGTACATCCAACCCTTGTTTGTCTATTAGTCCCCAGCTATTTGCGTCCGCGCGGGGTAGAGCAGCTTGGTAGCTCGCAAGGCTCATAACCTTGAGGTCACGGGTTCAAATCCCGTCCCCGCAATATTCTTTTTTTGCCAAAAAATTTAGTTTTTACTCTCTTAACTAGTAATTTATGCCCTTTTTTCCTCTGGGATGGGAGGAAAAGAAGGGTGAAGATAGAACCACTACACTATCGTGGTCAACTATACCCAAGCATTTATCCTATTACATTACTTCAGCTTAGGCGGATAGCGGGAATCGAACCCGCGCCTTCTCCTTGGCAAAGAGAAATTTTACCATTCAACCATATCCGCATTTTTTTTCGTTCCTGATATGCATGTATATGTGTGCATAACATATGTATGTTATATCATGTCTGGATCATATTTGTGCAGGACGATTATAATTATTATATTAGAATATTAATATATTAATTATATTAGAATATAATTAAGAATTCAATTCTTTTTTTCAGTCAAGAGGTTTGACTTTGAACCCTCCCCCCAGTTTTTTTGAGACTTCTCTTTTATTGTATTGAATTTGAATGTGTCTCACAACTCGAAGGGGTTCGAGGGAGGGGTCATTTTTTTATCTGGGAAATACTGACTAGGTTCAAGAAATGAGAGAATTAAGTATAGCTACTAGAAAGACTAATCCAATCCATAATGATGTACCGGAAAATACAACATTTTTATTACTTGACCAACCATCTGAAGAAGCAAATACAACGGGTACACTAATCAGTAAGATTGAGGAAGTAGCAATTAATGCAAAAACCGCCAATTGGAAAGCAATAGTCATGCTTATAATCCTCCAAGCTATCAACAGAACTATACCATTTGATCCCTCTATAAGCCAAAAAATTGTAATAAATTCTATCATGAAGGGATTTGACCATGAACCCATGGATCCTATCGAACTTATTATCACTTTATTCAGACATGGGGTCTAGGAAAAATTTTGATTTACTTTACAAACGGACATGCTGGATCATCGATCTATTATAGATTCACACTTGGTATGTTTCTACAGATAGTGATGGTATCCACTCAGATGACCAT
>JAJJMC010029171.1:46314-51314 GCA_023531435.1 Papaver californicum
GACTACTAGTAATACGTGCCGTTCTCACTAAAGCCCATACCCATATGAATATCAACATATCGCTTCTATCTCTGTTACAATACAGCGATTCTAAATAGAAATATGCTATGAATTTAATAATAAGAATATGTATCCTTTACATCTTATTTCCCTGGGATTGTAGTTCAATTGGTCAGAGCACCGCCCTGTCAAGGCGGAAGCTGCGGGTTCGAGCCCCGTCAGTCCCGACCTAGGATCCGATGAATCCGTCAACTCATTTCTCTATTTTCGGTGAAGAGGGAGGACTGAAAACAAGATCTAATTTCCGCCGGAGGTCTTTTTTATCATCGAAGAAATACAAGAATTTTCATTAATTCTCGACTAGTACTGATTCGTGGGGAGAGCTAGATTGGTACAATTGGTGGTAGGGTCCTATTCGGGATTTCAAGAGATACCGCACAGGTTTTCCTTTTTCTATTGGTTCTGATCCATGGAATTCAATATAATACCCACCCGGTTCCCGAGAGCATACCTACAAATTGAATTCCTTCATTGTGTGATACAAAATTAACTTGACCTTAACATAGTTGGCGCGCCAGAATCCTTTTCAGATTCTATTAAAACCACCTCCTTATTTTCTAGCTCCTATTTTTGGGAACCGCAATTCCTAATTGGAAACAATCTATCTATCTCACTTCCATACCGAATTTCGGATATGATATATGTTCCGGTTTCAATCCAACGAAAGAAGCTTTTATTTTAAAAAAAGAGAGATCAAAGAAAGATCTGCCCTACCCCGCTTAATAAAGAAATTAATAATATTTCTTCTCCTGTTTTTTCTTTGATGAAGGGGTCCTATCGAAGCAAGAGTAAACTCCAAAAAAGTACATTTCTAAAAAAACGAGATCTTTTATACCCGAATCCATCTTTATTACACCTCTTTGTCTTCCAAGAAATTTAGATCATAACAAACTAAATGAGTTTCGAACTTCACTTTTTTCCATTTCATTTCTACTGTTTGGGTTTGTGACCAATTGAAATGGAAGACGGGTCAGATGATACCTCATCAGCTGGTTGTATACGGAAGACGGTAGGTTATAGAAAAGAATGAAAAACGAAAAGGGATTCTTTGTTGTATCAAGAATTCCTTTTTTAATTCGTTATGGATAAAAGATCCTCCTATGTTATACTATTCAATTCTCGACAATGAATCGATCTGAAAGCTCAGATATTGTTATTCATGATATTGATCCGATTCAATATCAAATAACATTGGGATGCAATTCATTTCATTGAATTTAGAGGAGAAGATTTATCATCTCTATGGGATTAGATCCCGAGTTATTGTGAAGTAAAAAACGATGGGATTATGGAAGTAAATATTCTCGCATTTATTGCTACTGCGCTGTTCATTCTAGTTCCTACTGCTTTTTTACTTATCATCTACGTAAAAACAGTCAGTCAAAATAATTGATTCGAATGAAGCTTGACTTCTTTATTCTTATCAATGATTGAAGAAATGAAAGGTATTTTCATTCCACGTCTTAAATGAAATGGGCGGACTAGAATCAGCAGTATATGAGATCCGGTAGTATGGTAGAAAGATATCAATTTCTTTCTACCATACTTTCTATTATTGTATTGTCTCAAGTTGTACTGGTACTGTATAAAGAGGGATAGGCTTCATCTAGATTAATCTACAATATGTATCTTGTATTTTCATATATGTACATATCTATAAATTTCATATATGTGATGTACATCATGTAAATAACACCCCAATTCTAGTTCTTCCTTGCATCTATTTTTTTGTTTGATTGAAAGGTTTTTTTTCATATAGTCCATTACTGTAATTCAATATAATTTGCAAATGGAAATTTCATATTTAAAATCCCTTTACGATATATGAAAAAATGGCTACAGTTTGATTACTCAACTCAATTAGTAGTGCTTTTAGAGTCCACTTCTTCCCCATACTACAAGTGAAAGGGAAAATGTAAAGACTACCATTAAAGCGGCCCAAGCAAGACTTACTATATCCATGTGAATTATGTCCCCTATCTCTATGAATATGAAGGAATTCGTCCATTATTGATCACTAATAATAGTGGAATCTATGGTGCAGAGTCAAAAAGGGATTATGACCAAACGCTATTGATCAAACAATCCAAAAAATCCACCCACAACAAGTTCCTATATGATTTCTGGTAGAAAAGGGAAGGATTAACCACAAGCAAGATACACAGGGACTTTCTTTGTATTATCAAGGAAATCCTCTTTAATGGAAGATGTAGGAATAGTAAGGCCTATTGTTTAGTTTCTTTTGTTGACCTTCATAAGCAAAAAGCATAAAATATACAATCAAGGTAGATCACTACCTACCCCATATCTCTTCAAAAGAGGGTTTTTTCCTTTTGGTTTCCTCTCGAATCTATTGCTTCTGCTGAGCAAAAAAAGAAAGTATTTCTCGGTTTTTGTAGATGAGGCGGCACCCGGATTTGAACTGGGGTAAAAGGATTTGCAGTCCCCCGCCTTACCACTCGGCCATGCCGCCAAACGGATATAAAATAGAGGGAACGCTCTCTTCTTTATTATTTCTTGAATCTCATTGTCTTTATCCCTTTCCTAAACCTAAAAAACCCTTTTTTTTGAACCCAGTTGATTCCCTTCGATTGATTGTATGGTATCTCAAATCTCAAAATAAACAACACCTAAAAACTTCCCCCTTTTTTTATCTTTCAAAAGCGAATGTGCTTTTTCAGTTACAGAATGAAAAATGCAGGGCAAATAGGAACCATTAACTATTGACTTGAATTCATGAAGAGTTCTTGGAACTCCAATTTCGTTTCCTTAACAACGGCATCAAAATGAAGTTGATACACAACTTATCAGTATCAATTCTTTTCAATAATCAATCTTTTTCAATTAAATTTACATTATAACAACAATTATATATATATGTAAACCCCGGAACAGAGATTGTTACAAAGATATCCTAATCAGGTATCTTAGCCATATATGTCTATAAGGAATTATCGTGCTTCCTTTTTTCTTTTTTTCTCTCATTCATAGAGAACAGATCAAACCTTGAATCATTTCTTTTTCTGGTACCCAACCGGATTGTAATATCATAATAATAGGTAGAAATTGGATTCCTTTTGATATTCTATACAAGACTCTAAAAAAAGTATAATCGGCATAATTATGATTCCAGGAATGTTTTATCCTGTTGCAAATTCTAATTTGAGTAGAAAATTCTCCTTATTGCTCCGCTCAATGGTATGAAGTTGGGTAAAATTTCATGTGATTCAGTAAACAGAATATACATTCCATCATTGCTAGATCGATCCATATGGTTCGATGAAGAATGAGCCAATAATGGGATTTTGCTATAAATGGGAAGCTTAAGATGCTCCGGGATGGAAATGAGGGAATGTCTACAATACCTGGGTTTAGTCAGATACAATTTGAGGGGTTTTGTAGGTTCATTGATCAGGGCTTGATGGAAGAACTTTATAAATTTCCAAAAATTGAAGATATAGATCAAGAAATTGAATTTCAATTATTTGTGGAAACTTATCAATTGGTAGAACCCTTGATAAAAGAAAGAGATGCTGTGTATGAATCATTGACATATTCTTCTGAATTATATGTACCTGCGGGATTAATTTGGAAAACCGGTAGGGATATACAAGAACAAACCATATTTATTGGAAACATTCCTCTAATGAATTCCCTGGGAACCTTTATAGTAAATGGAATATACAGAATTGTAATCAATCAAATATTGCAAAGCCCCGGTATTTATTACCGTTCAGAATTGGACCATAACGGAATTTCGGTCTATACCGCCACCATAATATCCGATTGGGGAGGAAGATCAGAATTAGAGATTGATCGAAAAGCAAGGATATGGGCTCGTGTGAGTCGGAAACAAAAAATATCTATTCTAGTTCTATCATCAGCTATGGGTTCGAATCTAAGAGAAATTCTAGATAATGTTTGCTACCCTGAAATTTTCTTGTCTTTCCCGAACGATAAGGAGAAAAAAAAGATTGGGTCAAAAGAAAATGCCATTTTGGAATTTTATCAACAGTTTGCTTGTGTCGGCGGGGATCCGGTATTTTCTGAGTCCTTATGTAAGGAATTACAAAAAAAATTTTTTCAACAAAGATGTGAATTAGGAAGGATTGGTCGACGAAATATGAACCGGAGACTTAATCTTGATATACCTCAGAACAATACATTTTTGTTACCACGAGATGTATTGGCAGCTGCGGATCATTTGATCGGAATGAAATTTGGAATGGGTACACTTGACGATATGAATCACTTGAAAAATAAACGTATTCGCTCTGTAGCGGATCTGTTACAAGACCAATTCGGATTGGCTCTGGTTCGTTTAGAAAATGTGGTTCGAGGAACTATATGTGGAGCTATTAGGCATAAATTTATACCTACTCCCCATAATTTAGTAACATCCACTCCATTAACAACCACTTATGAATCATTTTTCGGTCTACACCCCTTATCTCATGTTTTGGATCGAACTAATCCATTGACACAAATAGTTCATGGGCGAAAATTGAGTTATTTAGGTCCTGGAGGATTGACAGGTCGAACTGCTAGTTTTCGGATCCGAGATATCCATCCTAGTCACTATGGCCGTATTTGCCCAATTGACACATCTGAAGGAATCAACGTTGGACTTATTGGATCCTTAGCTATTCATGCTAGGATTGGTCATTGGGGGTCGCTAGAAAGTCCGTTTTTTGAAATTGATGAGAGATTCAAAGGGGTACGGGTAGTTTATTTATCGCCAAGCAGAGATGAATACTATATGGTGTCGGCAGGAAATTCTTTGGCGTTGAATCAGGGCATTCAAGAAGAACAGGTTGTTCCAGCTCGATACCGTCAAGAATACCTGACTATTGCATGGGAACAGATTCATCTTCGAAGCATTTTTCCCTTCCAATATTTTTCTATTGGCGCTTCCCTTATTCCTTTTATCGAACATAATG
>JAJJMC010029171.1:53814-64633 GCA_023531435.1 Papaver californicum
TTCGAAGGGAGGTAGACTACTCAAGAATTTCACATTTCATTTCATTGAAATGTTGGTTGGTCCTGATTGGGAACTTGAGTAAGGAGTAGATCGTTGGGGGTTTTCTAAAAAAAAATTTTAAACGAGAACCCCTTATTTGATGTAACTACTTGAGCCGGATGAGAGGAAACCCTCGCGTCCGATTTTTAAGGGGGGAAATCCTATACTATAAGGAACCTATCCCAATTTTTCTTTTGCTAGGACCGTAGCTAAAAAACCTACTTTCTTACGATTACGAGGTTCATTCGAATATGAAATCCAATCTTGGAAATACAGCATCCCACTTTTTTTTACTACTCAAGGCTTCGATACATTTCGAAATCGAGAAATCTCTACTGGAGCAAGTGCTATCAGAGAACAATTAGCCGATCTGGATTTGCGACTTATTACAGATTGTTCATTGGTAGAATGGAAAGAATTAGGGGAAGAAGGGCCCACGGGTAATGAATGGGAAGATAGAAAAATAGGAAGAAGAAAGGATTTTTTGGTTAGACGCATGGAATTAGCTAAGCATTTTATTCGAACAAATGTGGAAGCAGAATGGATGGTTTTGTGCCTACTACCAGTCCTTCCCCCCGAATTGAGACCGATCATTCAAATAGATGGGGGTAAACTGATGAGTTCGGATATTAATGAACTCTATAGAAGAGTTATCTATCGGAACAATACTCTTACCGACCTATTAACAACAAGTAGATCTACGCCAGGGGAGTTAGTAATGTGTCAAGAAAAATTAGTGCAAGAGGCCGTGGATACACTTCTTGATAATGGGATCCGCGGACAACCAATGAGGGATGGTCATAATAAAGTTTATAAGTCTTTTTCAGATGTAATTGAAGGCAAAGAAGGAAGATTTCGCGAGACTTTGCTTGGTAAACGTGTCGATTATTCGGGGCGTTCCGTAATTGTCGTGGGCCCTTCGCTTTCATTACATCGATGTGGATTACCTCGCGAAATAGCAATAGAGCTTTTCCAGACATTTGTAATTCGTGGTCTAATCAGACAGCAGGTTGCTTCAAACATAGGAGTTGCTAAAAGTAAAATAAGGGAAAAAGAACCTATTGTATGGGAAATACTTCAAGAAGTTATGCAAGGGCATCCTGTATTGCTGAATAGAGCACCCACTCTGCACAGATTAGGCATACAGGCATTCCAACCCATTTTAGTGGAAGGACGTGCTATTTGTTTACATCCATTAGTTCGTAAGGGGTTCAATGCAGACTTTGATGGGGATCAAATGGCTGTTCATGTACCTTTATCTTTGGAGGCTCAAGCGGAGGCTCGCTTACTTATGTTTTCTCATATGAATCTCTTGTCTCCAGCTATTGGGGATCCCATTTCCATACCAACTCAAGATATGCTTATGGGACTCTATGTATTAACGATTGGAAATCGTCGAGGTATTTGTGCAAATAGGTATAATCCATGTAATCACCTAAACTATAAAAACGAAAAAATTGACGATAATAACTATAAATATACAAAAGAAAAAGAACCCTATTTTTGTAGTTCCTATGATGCACTTGGAGCTTATCGGCAGAAACGAATAAATTTAGATAGTCCTTTGTGGCTCCGGTGGCGACTAGATCAACGCGTCAGTGGATCGAGAGAAGTTCCCATCGAAGTTCAATATGACTCTTTTGGAACCTATCATGAGATTTATGGACACTATTTAATAGTCAGAAGTGTAAAAAAGGAAACTCTTTGTATATACATTCGAACCACCGTTGGCCATATTTCGTTTTATCGAGAAATTGAAGAAGCCATACAAGGGTTTTGTCGGGCCTCTGCCTATGGTACCTAAGTTAAGTAATTATATGATACCCGCGGGAATTCGGGTCTCTTCGAGTCCACTAGTATCATAATTCCTGAATGTCTACACGACGCAAGATCGAGGAAAGGAAGTCTTCGAATCACTGACTCAAACCTATTGTCGAATCCTACTCAGCGGAATATGGAGGTACTTATGGCAGAAAGGGCCGATCTGGTCTTTCACAATAAAGCGATAGATGGAACTGCCATAAAACGACTTATTAGCAGATTAATAGATCACTTTGGAATGGCATATACATCGCACATCCTGGATCAAGTAAAGACTCTTGGTTTCCATCAAGCCACTGCTACATCCATTTCATTAGGAATTGATGATCTTTTAACAATACCTTCTAAGGGATGGCTAGTCCAAGATGCGGAACAACAAAGTTTGATTTTGGAAAAACACCACCATTATGGAAATGTACACGCGGTAGAAAAATTACGTCAATCCATTGAGATATGGTATGCTACAAGTGAATATTTGCGACAAGAAATGAATCCTAATTTCAGGATGACTGACCCTTTAAATCCAGTCCATATAATGTCTTTTTCAGGAGCTAGGGGAAATGCATCTCAAGTACACCAATTAGTAGGTATGAGAGGATTAATGTCGGATCCCCAAGGACAAATGATTGATTTACCCATTCAAAGCAATTTACGCGAAGGGCTCTCTTTAACGGAATATATAATTTCCTGTTACGGAGCCCGCAAGGGGGTTGTGGATACTGCTGTACGAACTTCAGATGCTGGATACCTCACGCGGAGACTTGTTGAAGTAGTTCAACACATTGTTGTACGGAGAACAGATTGTGGCACCATCCGCGGTATTTCTGTGAGTCCTCGAAATGGGATGATGACAGAACGTATTTTTATCCAAACATTAATTGGTCGTGTATTAGCAGACGATATATATATGGGTTCGCGTTGCATTGCCATTCGAAATCAAGATATAGGTATTGGACTTGTCAACCGATTCATAACTTTTCGAGCACAACCAATATATATTAGAACCCCCTTTACTTGCAGGAGTACATCTTGGATCTGCCGATTATGTTATGGTCGGAGTTCCACTCATGGTGATCTGGTCGAATTGGGAGAAGCAGTAGGTATTATTGCGGGTCAATCTATTGGGGAACCGGGGACCCAGCTAACATTAAGAACTTTTCATACCGGTGGAGTCTTCACGGGCGGTACTGCAGAACATGTACGAGCTCCTTCTAACGGAAAAATAAAATTCAATGAAGATTTGGTTCATCCCACACGTACACGTCATGGACATCCTGCTTTTCTATGTTATATAGACCTGTTTGTAACTATTGAGAGTCAGGATATTCGACATAATGTGAATATTCCGCCAAAAAGTTTTATTTTAGTTCAAAACGATCAATATGTAGAATCAGAACAAGTAATTGCCGAGATTCGCGCGGGAACATCCACCTTAAATTTTAAAGAGAGGGTTCGAAAACATATTTATTCTGACTTAGAGGGGGAAATGCATTGGAGTACCGATGTCTATCATGCACCCGAATATACATATGGTAATGTTCATCTTTTACCAAAAACAAGTCATTTATGGATATTGTCGGGGGGGTTGTGCAGATCCAGTATAGTTCCTTTTTCACTCGGCAAGGATCAAGATCAAACGAATGTTCATTCTCTTTTTGCTAAACGAAGATATATGCCTAGCCTCTCAGTGACTAATGATCAAGTGAAACATAAATTTTTGAGTTCGGAGTCTTCTGGTACAAGTGGGCAGCGGGTTCTTGATTATTCCGGGCCTGATCGAATCATATGCAACGGTCATTGTAATTTCATATATCCTCCCATTCTCCACGAGAATTCTTATTTATTGGCAAAGAGGCGAAGAAATAGATTAATCATTCCCTTTCAATCTAATCAAGAACGAGATAAAGAACGAATACCCCGTTCAGGTATCTCAATTGAAATACCCATAAATGGTATTTTCCGTAGAAATAGTATTCTTGCTTATTTCGATGATCCCCGATACAGAAGAAACAGTTCGGGAATTACTAAATATGAGACTCTAGAGATGCATTCTATTGTAAAGAAAGAGGATTTTTTTGAGTATCGAAGAGCAAAAGAATTTAGGCAAAAATACCAAAAGAAAGTAGATCGCTTTTTTTTCATTCCTGAGGAAGTGCATATCTTATCCGGATCTTCTTCCATAATGGTACGGAATAATAGTATTATTGGAATCGATACACGAATCACCTTAAATATAAGAAGCCGTGTAGGGGGATTAGTCCGAGTGGAGAGAAAAAAAAAAAGGATTGAACTGAAAATCTTTTCTGGAGATATCCATTTTCCTGGAGAGACAGATAAGATATCCTGGCATAGCGGCATCTTAATACCACCGGGAACAGGAAAAAAAAATGCCGCGGATTCAAAAAAATGGAAAAATTGGATCTATGTCCAACGGATCACACCTATAAAGAAAAAGTTTTTTGTTTTGGTTCGACCCGTAGTCACATATGAAATAGCGGACGGGATAAATTTAGCAACGCTTTTCCCCCACGACCTGTTGCAGGAAAGAGATAATGTGCAACTTCGAGTTGTCAATTATATTCTTTATGGAAATGGAAAACCAATTCGAGGGATTTATCACACAAGTATTCAATTAGTTCGAACTTGTTTAGTATTGAATTGGAACCAAGATAAAAAAGGTTCGTCTATAGAGGAGGTTCATGCTTCTTTTGTTGAAGTAAGGGTAAACAACCTGATTCGCTATTTCATAAGAATGGACTTAGTGAAGTCCCCTATTTCGTATACCAGAAAAAGAAATGATCGGAGGGGGGCAGGATTAATATGGATCCCGGATAATGGATCAGATCGTACTAACCTCAATCCATTTTCGTTTTATTCCAAGGCAAGGATTCAACAAGCATTTACCCAACATCAAGGAACTATTCGTGCGTTGGTAAATCGAAATAAGGAATCCCAACCTTTGATCATTTTGTCATCATCTAATTGTTCTCGAATGGGTCCATTCAACGGTGTTAAATATAATGACAGTGTGACAACAAAAGAATCAATGAAAAGGGATCCCCTAATTTCCATTCGAAATTCATTGGGTCCTTTAGGGATTGTGCCTAAATTTGTGAATTTTTCTTCTTATCATTTAATAACTCATAATCAGATCTTGGTAAAAAAATATTTGCTACTTGACAATTTAAAACAGACTTTCCAAGGACTTAAATATTATTTAATGGACGAAACTGGGAGAATTTATAATCCCAATCTAGGAAGTCACATCATTTTGAATCCATTAAATTTGAATTGGTTTTTTCTCCAGCACGATTATTGTGAAGAGACAGCGACAATAATTAACCTTGGACAATTTATTTGTGAAAATGTATGTATATCCAAATATGGACCCCGCCTCAAAGCGGGTCAGGTTCTAATTATTCGTGTTGGCTCTTTAGTAATAAGATCGGCCAAACCCTACTTGGCTACGCCAGGAGCAACCGTCCATGGACATTATGGTGAAACCCTTTCTGAAGGAGATACATTAGTTACATTTATCTATGAAAAATCGAGATCAGGTGATATAACGCAGGGTCTTCCAAAAGTGGAACAGGTTTTAGAAGTGCGCTCGCTTGATTCAATATCAATGAACCTAGAAAAAAGGGTTGAAGGTTGGAACGAACGTATAACAAGAATTCTTGGAATTCCTTGGGGGTTTTTGATTGGCGCAGAGTTAACCATAGCACAAAGTCGTATCTCTTTGGTTAATAAGATTCAAAAAGTTTATCGATCCCAGGGGGTGCAAATCCACAATAGGCATATCGAGATTATTGTGCGTCAAATAACATCAAAAGTTTTGGTTTCGGAAGATGGAATGTCTAATGTTTTTTCACCCGGAGAACTTATTGGATTGTTGCGAGCGGAACGAACGGGACGAGCTTTGGAAGAAGCGATCTGTTATAGAGCCGTCTTATTGGGAATAACGAGGGCGTCTCTGAATACTCAAAGTTTCATATCCGAGGCGAGTTTTCAAGAAACTGCTCGAGTTTTAGCAAAAGCCGCTCTACGAGGTCGTATCGATTGGTTGAAAGGTCTGAAAGAGAACGTTGTTCTGGGGGGGATGATACCTGTTGGTACCGGATTCAAAGGATTAGTGTATCATTCAAGGCAACACAGCAATATCCCTTTTGAACTAAAAAAGAATAACCTATTCCGAGGGGGGTTTAGAGATATTTTGTTCCAACACAAAGAATTATTTGATTCTTACATCCCAAAGAATATCCACGATCCATCAGAACAATTATTTACGGGATTTAATGATTCCTAAGAGCGGATTAATCCTTTTAACTTAACTTTAAACTATCTGGTCTAAAGATAATAGTGAATAGAAAGGAATTTATGGCTTGGCCCGTGTATCAACGGCCAATCTCTGGTAAAAGGTTCCATCGGAACAATTCTTTATTTAGTATTTAGGGTATCTCATCTCTTAAAAAAAAGGGAAGCGTGGGGAGAAATGACAAAAAGATATTGGAACATTAATTTGGAAGAGATGATGGAAGCAGGAGTTCATTTTGGTCATGGTACTAGGAAATGGAATCCTAGAATGGCACCTTACATCTCTGCAAAGCGTAAAGGTATTCATATTACAAATCTTACTAGAACTGCTCGCTTTTTATCAGAAGCTTGTGATTTAGTTTTTGATGCAGCAAGTAAAGGAAAGCAATTCTTAATAGTTGGTACTAAAAATAAAGCAGTTGATTCAGTAGCATCGGCTGCAATAAGGGCTCGGTGTCATTATGTTAATAAAAAATGGCTCGGTGGCATGTCAACGAATTGGTCCACTACAGAAACGAGACTTCATAAGTTCAGGGATTTGAGAGCGGAACAAAAGAAGGGAAGACTCAACCGCCTTCCGAAACGAGATGCAGCAATGTTGAAGAGACAATTATATCACTTGCAAACATATCTGGGTGGGATCAAATATATGACGGGGTTACCTGATATTGTAATCATCGTTGATCAGCAAGAAGAATATACGGCTCTTCGAGAATGTGTAACTTTGGGAATTCCAACGATTTGTTTAATCGATACAAATTGTGACCCGGATCTCGCAGATATTTCGATTCCAGCCAATGATGACGCTATAGCTTCAATCCGATTAATCCTTAACAAATTAGTATTCGCCATTTGTGAGGGCCGTTCTAGCTATATCCCAAATCGTTGATTAATAATAAGATAAGTCAATTACTTCGAGAACTCCATAGATTTTTTGAATCGGTTACTATATTCTGAATACCAAAAAAGAGATAAAAAAGCTGGGGATATTATGTGATTACTTGATATCCGAAAAATATGATTCAAGTAGACGAGTTGAGAAAGAGATAGTGGAATCAAAATAATTCCTTTTTTAGTTCTATTTCTGCCAGAGGACAATATGAATGTGCTACCATGTTCCGTCAACACATTAAAAGGGCTATACGATATATCCGGTGTGGAAGTAGGCCAACATTTCTATTGGCAAATAGGTGGTTTCCAAGTCCATGCCCAAGTCCTTATTACGTCATGGGTCGTAATTGCTATCTTATTAGGTTCAGCTGCTATAGCTGTTCGGAACCCACAAACTATTCCGACCAATGGTCAGAATTTCTTCGAATATGTCCTTGAATTCATTCGAGACTTGAGCAAAACTCAGATTGGAGAAGAGTATGGTCCTTGGGTTCCCTTTATTGGAACTATGTTCCTATTTATTTTTGTTTCTAACTGGTCAGGGGCTCTTTTACCTCGGAAAATAATACAGTTACCTCATGGGGAGTTAGCCGCACCTACGAATGATATAAATACTACCGTTGCTTTAGCTTTACTCACGTCCGTGGCATATTTCTATGCGGGTCTTACCAAAAAAGGGTTGGGTTATTTCGGTAAATACATTCAACCAACTCCAATCCTTTTACCAATTAACATCCTAGAAGATTTCACAAAACCCTTATCACTAAGTTTTCGGCTTTTCGGGAATATATTGGCTGATGAATTAGTAGTTGTTGTTCTTGTTTCTTTAGTACCTTCAGTGGTTCCTATACCTGTCATGTTTCTTGGATTATTTACAAGCGGGATTCAAGCTCTTATTTTTGCAACTTTAGCCGCGGCTTATATAGGCGAATCCATGGAGGGTCATCATTAACTAGCTTTTCTGATTGATATTCGGGAATTTAAAATAAAGGAAAGAGATCTAAAAGATCTTTTTCCTAAGATTCTTGGCCGATTGATGTCATACCCCCACTTCTATTTGTTCATTCAATTACAATATTAGAATTATATTAGGGTTCATAATTTGAATCCAAATTGTTATGCTATCTAACTTTGATTGTGATTAAACAAAAAACGATGTTTCTATAGAACGATGGATTGGCATTTAAATTTTTTTAATTCAAGGATTGTCCAAAATTCGAATTAATTCCATGCAATTTCATCAACCAAATCCTGATATTGTATTGATATGTAATGATTCGGGCTAATGATAATGAACCAACCAACCCGCCCATTTGGATTCATACGGGATAATGATAACTAAAGGGCAAAGAGGAAGTGACAAATGGGCTTCATAAAAAATAGGTTAGGGGATCGACTTAGGTATATGTAATGGCTATAAACCTATTGTTGTGTATGTTTTTTCTAGAATTCGAATGCATATAGGATGAGAATTCAATAGTTGGTTTACACTATGGAAGAAACATATGTATATGTGATATTAGATATTGACTAGTTATATATGAACTATCCATAGATCTTATTTCCTTTACGATCCCACTCTGAATTTCGATGAGGATTCCAATAGAAGTCCTTCCATTTCGTCTGTGACGAATGAATAAACACATGAAACCAAGAGCATATAGTATAGAAGAGAAAAATAACGAAGAATTGAAAGAATGCTTTGGAACTAAGAAATGGAAGAGCTTTATGGATTGCTAATTGATAAAGACTCGATGGATGGGAACTAAAAACGAGAAATCGAAGTAGTTCTGACGATTCAATAATATAATTACTTCAATTGGATATATGTTAGTAATGGAATCATAAGGCATTATTTATTGGTTGATTGTATCATTAACCATTTATTTATTTTGGTGCGAGGAGCTTACCATGAATCCACTGATTTCTGCCGCTTCCGTTATTGCTGCTGGATTGGCCGTAGGGCTTGCTTCTATTGGACCTGGAGTTGGTCAAGGTACTGCTGCGGGACAAGCCGTAGAAGGTATTGCGAGACAACCAGAGGCGGAGGGTAAAATACGAGGTACTTTATTGCTGAGTCTGGCTTTTATGGAAGCTTTAACAATTTATGGCTTGGTTGTGGCATTAGCACTTTTATTTGCGAATCCTTTTGTTTAATCCTAAGAATTTGAAAGTTTTTTTCTCCATTTTATTGCCCTGGATTTCCTACCTGCTTTTTTGAATTCTATCAAGATTTTACTCTTACAATCACTTTTTTTTGAGACAATATCCGTGGGAAGGACTGATTTGAGGATGAGGAATTAGCAGACCTACTCGCTTTCTTCCTTCCCGTTCTTAGTCCAACGAAACCCTTTTTTTTTAGAAAGCGTTGCAAAAGATGAGGTATTTCACGACTGACATGAGATCTGGACCTAATTCTAATAAGTGTGTTTTTGAGTGGGAACCTCAAATGAAATAAAAAAAATGCAAAATGGAATAATAAAATCTATGTAAAAAAAAAGGAAATCAAAAATTAATCAAACAATAAAAAAAGGGACGAATTGATACAAACTCTGTTTTATTTTGTTAGTCCTATCTATAAGAGGAGATCATATGAAAAATGTAACCGATTCTTTCGTTTCTTTGGGTCACTGGCCATCCGCCGGGAGTTTCGGGTTTAATACCGATATTTTAGCAACAAATCCAATAAATCTAAGTGTAGTACTTGGCGTATTGATCTTTTTTGGAAAGGGAGTGTGTGCGGGTTGTTTATTTCAAGAATAGGCTGGATCTAACCAGCTGCACTTTCTTTTTTCTTTAGAACTAAACTAAGTAAATGAAGGGTGCACGATCTCGCGAATTACTTCTGAAAAAGTAAAGAAATCATATGTAAGAACCATAGCATTTCGCGACTCATTGGTAAAGTAAATACACTTTGATTCTCTATCAACCAATAATGTGGAACTATTAACATGGTTAAAGCTAAACCGTTTGAAGTCTAGGCGCTACATGGTACTCTTTCTACCACTATGTTAGTATGGAAATGGTTTCAAAAAAAGTTGGCAATTTATTCGATATAGAACACTCATATCGATAAAACGATTTGAACCTGTTACTGGAAAAAGGAAGGATCCCTTTTTTCAATGCCGAATCGACGACCTATGTATTAAAGTAAGAAGCATTTTTTGGATTTTCAGAAAAAAATATAAACAACTTTGCCGATAATTACAGATTTTTGTCTGGTCGGAAGAGTCCTCCAAATATTATGGTCGTGGATCAATGATCCGTTTTGATATTTTGGAATACGAACAGAGAAGAGAGGATAGGCTCATTACATAAAAAATATGGAATCCCCTATAAGTAACTGAGCGTGAGAGCCAAATGAATCGAAAGATTCATGTTTGGTTCGGGAAGAGATCGTGGAAGTTTTGAAATGAATGGGAAGAGAATCTACTTTCATTAAGTGATTTATTAGATAATCGAAAACAGAGGATCTTGAGTACTATTCGAAATTCAGAAGAATTACGTGGAGGGGCCATTGAACAGCTGGAGAAAGCCAGGGCTCGCTTACGAAAAGTGGAAATGGAAGCCGATCAGTTTCGAGTGAATGGATATTCTGAGATAGAACGAGAAAAATCAAATTTGATTAATTCAACTTATAAGAATTTGGTACAATTAGAAAATTACAAAAACGAAACCATTCAGTTTGAACAACAAAAAGCGATTAATCAAGTCCGACAACGAGTTTTCCAACAAGCCTTACAAGGAGCTCTAG
>JAJJMC010029177.1:0-14070 GCA_023531435.1 Papaver californicum
AGTTCGAGTAACGAACCTCTTTATTTACCACTTTCTAAACCACATCAGCCATTGAAAGTGACTTGTCATGTTTTAGCTTCTTCTGTTCCGCAACCTGCACAACTGAGACGTGTCTATCATGCATCGATGTTTGTCAGTTCTATACATTGTGTCATACTTTCCCGCAACTTGCGTGTCTGTCATGCAACGAAGGTGTCTGTTCAGTACTTACCTAATGAGTTTTGTTTTAGTGTTTCTCGTTCCATCATAATCTGGTATTCTTTCCATAGTATTTGAACACGTGGTGTTAGGGATTTAATACCCTCATACATATGCTAACAATCTACTTGATGATCAACATAGTACGTATATCAAACACTCAAACAAATATCATATATTATATGTATACATATCACATATGTGAATTTCATATTCAATCAAAGTGTTTTCATAATGATCAGATATCAACGTATAGTATATAATTAAAACAAAACATGTATATAATTAATTAAACAACAGACATCATATTTGATGTTATTTGTATATGACCAAACAGATCTTAGAACTAATTCAGAAATACAAATCCATATTAATTCCATAACCAAACAGAACTTCAGAATTAAACAGGGCTCTAGAATCAAATAAACCTTAGAACCAATCCAGAATCCTGGTTATGAACAATTCTGGGTTAGTCTAAAGTTGAGTCTGAACTATTCTGATTCAATTCTGGTTCAACTTTGTTCTAACTAATCTGGATATAACTAGTGGATCTAGTTAAAACAAGCTCATTTTACTTAACCATTTTAAAAACCTGATTTGTGTTCCAATAAAAATCCCAAAGCCTATTATTGTATATATAATTTCAGAATAATTTAAAGAGTTGTGGTTGAAAGTTGTACAAAGCTCGAATTCTAGAACTTCTAATCCCATTTGAGAAAATATAGACCAATAGGAATTGTGTGTTTTCATATTTTTTCTGTGTTTTCGTTGTACATAAATTGGGGTAGATGAACAATACACACTTATAGACACTAAATATCCCATTTCCACTGATACTATTTTACCAAAAATTTCCATCATCGTCTTCATCTCCACTACCACTAATATTGTTTTACCCTAAATTTACCGTCTTATCTTCATCTCCAGTGATATTGTTCTTCTTAATTTACCCTTATTATCAATATCTCTTTTTTTATCCATTTTTTATTCCTAACCCTGATCTTTTCTTCTCTCTTCAGAGTCTTTCTCTTTGTTTGTTACTGATTTGAATTTCTCTTTATTTATTTCCTAGCCCTAATCTTGACACGGCACCAACAAATCAAGTAAACTCACAGGTAAAATCACCATCTGTCATCTCTATTTGGTGGAATTTTTCTTATTTGCTACACAAAATCTAATAACACCATCAATCGATTCAATCCTAAAAGACCAGTCTGTATTTGCTTTCCTGTTATTTTTTTTCTCTCCTTTATATCCCAGGTAGTAATACATGGATATTGATGGGTTCATAGAAGATATTAAGTATTAAATCTTAATGTTGGGTTCATATTTTTTAACTAACCACATGAACCATATAGATTTCCTGGATTACTTCTGCCATTTAGTACAAGACTACAGAGTATAAAAGATCACAAGAATGACGCTCTCTCATTCTGAGGCTCTGAGCCATTTTTACGCCACAAATTGATTTAATTTTAATAGTCCATTTACACATCAATCCTATCCAATTTTCAAAGATTCATCTATTTGAGCTATGTAGTTGAAAACCTGCAGGTATTTTTGAGATTCTTAATAACAAGGATGAAAAGATTAGTCCACGGGGTATTTGCAATTTCGGAAGCAGAGGCAGGAAGAGTTGTAACTGGCGAAAATAGCTTCAATGCATATTTTCGCCAATATTTATAATATCATCTATCTTTAGGGTCGACTTTCCCAATAAATGTCATGTTACTACTCCAAGTAGGTTCGGTCGACGGATGTATGTAAGTTCGATTGAGCCTAATTACTTTATTCACCAAAGGCCTACAATATTTGATTTTCTGTCTTGGAGTACTAGACTACTGCTCAACTTCCTCACATGCAAGAAAAGGATCAATTAAGATTTCTTTAGCTGGTAATCTCTTTGAAACTATCTCCAAACATTTTTGGCCAAATGTTTGGCTTCAAGGTCATTTATTTAAGATAATGCAAGTAAAAATTTCTCTGTACGATAACATACAATTAGGTAAAGTTTTTCCTGTAATTGGCAAAATAACATTAGATTCCAATGAATTTAGGGATGATGGACCTAACCCAAGAGCATTCTAAACATACAACATGAATTAAATGGTTCGTAGAAGTTTTAAGTATTAGAGAAATCATTGTGTACCTTTGTAACTTTGTAGTAGACTTCTGTAGTGTTTGTACACTCGACGTAAGGGAACTCGAAAGTAAACATCTTTAATACCGCATGTTCATTATATCAAAATCTACAATCATTCCATACATCATTGACTTAATTGTTTTTTTTTTGTTTAGGTTGTTTTTGTTTGTTATTGCCCTGCTGATCAAGTCTAACGTAAATTGTATTTGAGATTTTGATGTAAGAACAAACGTTAAACACCAAAATGTTTGTTTAGTTTTTATTTTAGTGTTTGGTATAAATCTAGTGAAACTATATCTATCTTACCTTGAGATGGAAATGGCCAAAATATATTCTAGTGTTATAAATTAGTTTTCTGACTATATATCCCTCAGATACATTTCAAAAACGAAAGAAACAAGTTTTATTTTGGTTTATTACAACTGAAATGGGACTTGAGTAGATGACTAAATATTTGAATATCAAATTTGGACTAACCAGGAGCTAGACTATTGGATTTTAACAAAATTCTGATATAGCTTATTTTTCAGTATTTCAAGCCTACCATTTTTAAAAAGTAATGCAATAGCCAAGAGAGAAATATCATAAAATAAAATGTTTATGTGTTAGATGACCTCTCTTTACTCTTGAGTTCAAAGATTAAAGAGTTACGGGATAATATATTTTGAATTTGAATTGGGCTATGGATGTCGGACATTAGTAGAAAGTATGCAGGTATGTAAGACCCATAACTTACAGAGTTCATCCTTATGACCCACTGTAATATTTAATGGGAAGAGCAGCTGCAGAAAACAACAATTATGCTTTGAACACTACGCAGGCCGGTATTATCCAAGAAATTTACCATAATGCTCATTGATAAACAAGAGAGTCCATAAATAGATTAGAGCTAATGCAAATGATTTTGTAATTTTTATTAGAGTATGAAATGACAAACGTGACTTTACGACATGAAATCACAATACGAAATCAATCCACGATTTCTCCCGATCAACATGGGTTGCTTACGGACCATATAAAAAAACATGAGTTGGTTAAATCTAAATGATTTCTCTTGGATCATGAGTATTCGCTTTTTCATCATGCCTGAGATTATATGATTTCAATTTTTATTACATTTGGTTTATCTTAATTGATTTTCAAATAATAATTTAAAAGAAAAGAACGAATATTTAATCTGGTCAAACCGAACATTACTACCTATATGAATTACAACCTATTACAAAAGAATACTAAGGCCCGTGTAAACACTTAGTTTACATAAATCAAAATTTTTAAAACTTAGTTATCTTAAAACATATTTTTACTCGGTGAAATATTGAAAAGTATTTTGAAAATAACTTTCCAAAACACGTTATTAACAAAACACGTTTTCCTTTTATTTTATTTTCTAAAAATAAATTAAAATCAAAACTAAATCAAATTAATTAATTAAAATTAATGATGATTATGATAAAAGAAAACGTGAATAAAACTTATTTTACTGTACACAAAAATCATAGTTATGATTAATATAAAATCAACCATCATATCTCATATACATTTGTACAACAACATGTGATTATACATCCATTAATCTATAAACAGATTTTATCTTTTTTATAATAATTTTTTATTAAAATAAACCACATATACTAATCAATCAATCAAACAATAATAAAAATAAATAAATAATCATGATTCATCACAAGATATACATACAATCATAGCAGAAATGGTTCTGATGCCACTATTAGGAAACAAGCATATCAAAAACACAACGGAAGATTTGATTCAAAAACTTTTTCCTAAAACTAAAAGATTCATCTACTATAATCATACATATGAAACAAAGAACATGGTTAAACAATTTAACTTCTTAGCAGTAATTGAGAAGACCCAAAGACTTCAACCTTGACTTCTTGATCCTGTGTTTTCTTCACCAAAACTTCAAACAAGAAATTTATACTAATAATAGAAAATACTTTTATTGCTTGGGTTTTCTTATACCTAGGAAGTCTTAACAAATTTATCAGAAGGAAGAGAGAATATTTTCAATAGTAGTGTGGGTGCAACAAGAAAATAATCTACCATATCTATATATAGCAGTTTTCACTCTACTTTCCCATTAGGATAAAACGTTTAGGTCTTTTAGGGTTAAACATTCATTAGCTTAATAACCGGTCCAAAACCCACCACGTCTCACATAATTAGTTTAACCGACAATTAATCATTAATCACTCCACTATAGATTTGTGATTAAACCCTCTAATTTATGTTTTATTTATTAATAAAGCCTTTAACCTTGTTATAGCCACATAACAGACCCTCCTTTTTACTTGACATCCATAAACAATCTATGGCATGACAACTCTTGCTTGTCAGTGCTATTATGATTATTTATGTCTTATGTCCTCGACTATTACATGTGCTGGACAACTATTATTAATATAATAATCACTCAAACAATTTGAGTGATCACTGGCCAATTTAAAATAATAATAACTACACTGTAATACGAGGGGATGTTATCATTTATGGACTTCATATTGAATCATGTAATCTTACTATGTGATCATAACTATCCATTTCATTCAGAATATTGGATCACGTATAACGTTTACGACCTCACTGCTTAACGAGACAAGATGGAGATGATACACATGCAAGGTATACATTAATTCTCAAAATTAAAAACTTTATGAGACTAGGCTCAATAAATAGATAACTCATATTCCTGCATACAAGTTAAATCACATAATAATTTGTTCAACAATATATCTCATAATGTATGCTAAAACCATTTATTAAACTAATTGAAAATGTGATAACAATTGTTTTTAGTGCAATATTCCCAACAAAGACAATGTTGGCGGTAGGGGAAGTGCTGGTGGTTTAGTGGTAGGAGGTGGTGCGGGTGGCGATGATAGAGGTTGGCCTGGTGCTTGTGGTGGTGGTTGTGGTGCTGAAAAACGCCTACACCTAATAGCTTAAGCTACTCTCCCCATTTTCTCGCTCACTCATCATGCAAAAGGTACGCTGTTAGAGCCAAAGAATCCACAAGTTTCCATGAAAGTTTTGTGCCTTGGTTTGATATTTGTGGAAGAAAATAATATACTTCCTATGTCCAAATTATATAAGCAAAGAAGAGATTCTTGCTTGTCCAACTAGATAGGAGGAACTCTATTATCTAGATGTTTTCCATATATACTCATATTTATGATATATGGATATCACCATGATTAACTCGATGTTTCTAGTATTGAAAATATAACAAAGGGTAAAACAAGAAAAATGACAATTTTTATAAAACCTAAATTTTTTCTTAATCTAAGATATTAGGATTTTCCGCATATATATAACTTGGACAGAGGGATTATATATTTTATCTTGCAATATACATAAGATTCTACAAAAAAAAAAAAAAATTGGATTATCCATAAAAATCTAAATAAACTGGGGGAGCATTATTTAAATGCCCCTCAAAACATATATTTTAAGATATACCCTTATTAAAATTAACATATGCCCTCACCTTCTATAAATCATATCCTCTGAATAAGAGATTACTAAAATATCCTCCCATATATATAGTGTTTATCTCTCACATATCAAATCCCTCTTCACCCACCACTACCGCCGCCGCCACCTACCACCACCATCAGAACCGCTACCATCACCACCACCAACACCAACAAACTCACCACCATCGCCGTTGTCACACCACCAACAGACCACCCCTGCTAGCACCCACCATCCCTGTCACCACCAGCAACAAAACCAACACCACCACCGGCAGTACCCATCACCCCTGCTCGCCGACGTCACCACCACCGCCAGTACCCCCCACCCTCGATTGTTGACTATCACAACCACCACCACCACCCCACCACCCCACCACCACCACCACCACCAGAAGTAGAGCCAACTTGCTGAAGTTGTCTCGAAACCAAAAGTTGAGCCAACTTGATGAAGTTGGTTCCACATGTGGCGCCAACTAGCCCACTTTGTCTCCAAATGGAGACAACTAGCATAAGTTTTCTCCAATAAAAATTATACATTAACATGTTACTAAAACAAATTGAGTCAACTAGCCCAAGTTATCTCCAAATTTGGAGGTAACTAGCAAAAGTTGTCTCCAATAAAATGTGCACATAAGCAAGTTGCTAAAAAAAAGAGTCAATCAGCCTAAGTTTTCTCCGTTGTCTCAAAATAAGTGTACAGAAACAAGTTTATAAAATAAATGGAGCCAATTAGCCCAGTTATTTCCAAATCTTGAGGCGACGTTTTTAGGTTGTCTCCAAATATGGAGGCAAGTAACACGAGTTGTCCCCAACAAAAAGAAAAATAAGTGTACACAATTGAGTGAACCTGGCTAGCGTTTCGAACACACATCTTCTGACATGAAGTCAGTTGTACCACATATTCATCTTGAGGTGTCTTTAAACCATCTACGCACCGTAGAAGATATATATAAAAAATAAAACCATATCAACATTACCAAATAATTGTACCTTGCTTAAACCTTTTCCCTATATATTTATTCTTTCCTTTGCCAAAAGTCCACCCAGTTGGTGAAAAAGTAACTATCAAAGAGAAGATGTCATAAAAACATAAGCATTTGAAGTCAGGAAATGAGTCGATACAAGAGTTGAACGTTCTTCCCCTTGGTAGGACGAAAATCACTTGAGTGTAAGAAAAATGAAATGTGTTACTAATATCAGCACTTTGTTACGTTAAAAAGTAAATCAAGTATTGGTAAAAGTGATCCTGTAAAAGTTGTAAGCCTCACCGAGTATTGGTTTGATATGTATTTCATTCATTCAAAGCGCGTGATCGCCCATACCGGAACGACGTGAACTTGACTCTCGTGTTCATTTACTGTAAACCACTGCATGTCTTCTTTTGAGAATCCGCAAGCATTCTAAAATATGCAGTTTTGTTGTACCTACATATATCTTATTTCATAAACATCGAGCAACCTCTAAGAAAAGCCTTTCATTTCCTGTGTTGAAATAGAAAATAAACTAAAAAGATATTTTGGGTTGAAATCTCTAACTTACATGACATTATATATAGAGAAATAAAGAGAGGTGAATATTACCGATTGTATAGATTCCAATCGGATGGTATCAATGACGAACTGAATTACAACCTCCTGCTTTAGAAAATCATACTGCATAACATATTAGAATAACAGGTTCGATATTTTTAAATAACGAAGTTCACATAAAAGAAGTCATCGATACAACTCAGCAGCAACAAACCCATTTCACATATCAGACCCCGATCAGAGATGCATATATAACCACTGTGCTTATGTCAAGATTAGACTAAATAGTATATAATCCATGTGGATAGTTTAACTGGTTTCTCATGGCATCTCTTATTTTATATAAAGAAGAGGTATCACTTCTTCTGGCGAATCATACTGCCAATACACTAACAGGTCAAATAATAAATTGTTTATTGCCTCCTGGTTTCCACATATACACAGGGGTTTTTATTCTTCTGAAAAACTAACTCGTTTTCCTAGACACTATTACCGAACTAAATAATCCAACACCAAATACTACCAAATCATTGATTTCTTTATTAAATGTGATCCTAATCTCATACATATTCAAACTTAACAAGTTCAAATCTACTTTAAGCTAATGAAATAATCTTCGTATCCAATATTCCCAAATCCATACAACACCGTTTCTCACATAAAATTCCATAATATCCCCGACCATCAACAAACATCAATTCATGTGCATCCCATGAACATTTTAAAAGAAATTAATACAAAATAACTGAAATCGATAAAAAAAATATCCCAAAAATAGAGAAATTGCATCGTTTAATGTTAAGAATCAACATACGGAGAAATTAAGGCATAAAGAAGAAGAGAGAAAATACCGTAAGGAAAATGCAACCATCAATAGTTCTCTCCAATCCCTCTAACAACAAAAAATGATCCACCTCAATCATCCATTCCCAATATCTCCACCATATAATCTCTCTCTTTTCCCCTAAACCATACTTTATTCAAATCCAATTATCAAAAACAAAATTAAAATCTTCTTCTTAGTTTTCCGTACCTGCCCGATCATTAAATAAATAGAATCTCATCAACCCATCTCATAAGATTATCTATCATATAACAAACACAAATCAGGGGTTTCTGATTCATGACTCGGTTGTGGTAGTGATGGTGGATTGTGGAAGTCAGTGATGATTGTTGTTGATGGTGTCGGTGGAGATGGTGGTGGTGGTGGTGGTGGAGTTTCGTCTAATAAATTTTCGTGGGGTTTTTTTAGGGTAGCGGAAGCGGATTGTGGTAGTTCTAGTATTTTCAAATAGATCTGATTGATAAATAAAGGAGGAATGGAAGATACCAAAGGTTAAATTTAGAATTATAAAAATATGTTTTTATTGAAAACTTATTTTTCATCCAAGGATATTTGTGTAAGTCCCATCAATATATAGGGTATTTGTAACTTTGAGTCGATACACCAGAAAGAAGCTTCAAAATTTTAGGTTAGGGTTTGTTTCGTTTTGAGAAAACTTTCAGGCTTCTATGCCTGGAATGCCATTGGATACGGAGGTGGGAGAGCCTTTATTCTCCGAACCATTACCTCTAAGTTTTGCTTCGATTGTTAGAAGAGTGCAAAGCTTTTCTTTCAAATATTACGTTTTATATGTTCGTTCGTTTCACAAAGATGGATGCCCGACTTTGAGTATCTATCCGATAGATATCTATAAGTCTGAAGCTTATTTAACCTGGTGAATTTAAGGGTTAATAAAAACTATTTAGGGGTTATTTTTTTAAAGTCATCCAATGAATTATAATTTTATTGTACTGTAATTGATGCATTGGTCTTTGCGGCGTTAATGTTTTTTGCTGGTTGGTTCCATTATCACAAAGCTGCTCCAAAGTTGGCTTGGTTCCAAGATGTAGAATACATGTTGAATCACCATTTAGTGGGGTTACTAGGACTTGGATACCTTTCTTGGGCGGGACACCAAATACATGTCTCGTTACCAATTAACCAATTTCTAGACGTTGGAGTAGATCCTAACGAGATCCCACTTCCCCATGAATTTATCTTGTGTGGCTAAGGGGTAATCTAGGGGTATGTAAAATTACCATAAAACCTTTGAGTAATCAAATTATTACCAAAAAACCTATCACTAATAAAACCTAAACCTATTTCACACTTAATCATTTCAAACTACCGATTTTATCAACACTTTTCTCTTCTTCTTCTCTCAACTTCAAACTACCGATTTCACCATTTCAATTTCATTTTCAACCGATTAATCGTAAACCAAATCATCGTGTAATCGTAAACCAATTAATCGTCGTTACTACAATCCAAAAATGGTTCGATCAAAGCAAACAAATCGTCAACATCTTAATACACAGTGGCCACTATTTGCCCAAAGAGTAAGAGATCGAGAGATAGTTGAAGAACAATACGATGAACGCGATGAACGCGAAGAGGTTGAGCTATAAACGGAGACCGATTCCGACAATCAGCCTCTAGAGCACCTTATGGCTCCAATAAGGTAAGGGGTTTACCATAATTTGTGTTTATATTGCTTAAATCGCATGAATTACTAGCTAGAATACCAAGGGTTTTAGGTTAGATTGCACAATCGGTAGTTTCATGGTTGTATTAAACTACCGATTGTGGCAGTGTTCTTCACTGCTCATGAAAATCATGCACAATCGGTAGTTATCTTTAGGTTAAAACTATCGATTATTCTTTTGTATAAAAATTTCGTAATAATCGGTAGTTTTGTATAGGCTTAAACTACCGATTGTGAGTGTTCAATGAACCTCAAAAACACCCATCACAATCGGTAGTTAGATTTAGACCTAAACTACCGATTATTCTACTGGATGCAAAAGTAGTGATAATCAGTAGTTTTGTTTAGTGTTAAACTTTCGATTGTGCTAGTTAGTGAACCTAAAAAACATCGATCATAATCGATAGTTATTTTTACACCTAAACTACCGATTATTCTACTGGATACAAATTTACACATAATCGGTAGTTAATTTTTTTATGTAACTACCGATTGTGTGTGTGTCCATAGACTTGTGTTCCCATTTTTTTATACACAATCGGTAGTTAGTGTAGAGCCCGTGCTACCGATTGTGCATAATCGGTAGTTAAGTTGTTTTTATACTACCGATTGTACACAATCGGTGGTTACATTGTTTTTTTACCTACCGATTGTTAACAATATGTTGAGTTCTATTTACTTTGTCTACCGATTATGTATTGAAATAATTGTTCTTTATCTTGTATCAAAAAAGGGAAAAGCGTACTAAGCAAAGGAACGATCTAATTCTATCGGGACCTCGTCGTGAAGGCGGTAAAAAGGTTACCGCTAGTGCTAGATGACAAAAGAGCGCTAGCCAAAACGAAGAAGGAGGACCAAGTGCTCCTCAAGCTCAACACTTCGAAGGAGGTGGACCAAATGCTACCCAAGAAGAAGAAGAAACTGTTACAAAGAAACAACCAAGGAAGAGACGAGGACACAAGGTCCCCGACTCTCTGAAGACTAAGGGTCCCCGACAAGGTCAAATCCCCGGGATCCCAAGAGACGGAGGACGTCTATTGTTTGGCTACAAGGATTCTTGGGCCAAGGAAATCTACTCTACCGATGTAATAATTATTAAACAACATTCTTAACATATTGTCTTCTTATTCTAGAAGTGTTAACTTTTATTCTAATTGTTTTTAGTTCGTCGTGTATATTAGGACCATTCTAATGCGGTCCGTCTACTGAAACCTACTGTCGCACCATACAAGATGAACGACTGGCCGTTGAAGGATGAGTTCCTCGGTTCCAGGAAATTATACTGAGCTCGGGGCTATCTACGGCTGCAGAAAACTCCATGTTAAAACACGACCGTGTGTCGATATCGGCATTCATGGAGCGGTATTATCTAGAGACCGATACTTTCCACATGCTATGGGGATAGATGACCATCACTCCCGATGATGTGGTGCAGATTCTAGGTCTCACCGAACATGGTACGGCGGTCAAGTTTGATTATGTGAAACAGTTAAGCTGGGACCAGCTTTATGCTTTGACCGAGAAGTGCTTTGGCTGGGACCGAGAGACCTCTAACGAAGAGTTTGACCGGTGCGCTTCATCTGATGGAAAGGTTCAGAGGCACCTTGGAAAAAGAAAAGGCCATCCCAGAGTTCAGCGATGACCAGGTCAGAGCTGCAGTAACTGCATATCTTCTGTGCGTTTTGGGATGTGTAATTTTCCCAAATGCTAGTGGAAAACGGGTTGACGCCAACCTGCTACAACTTTTGGATCTCATCCATAAAGTTAGAGACTATTCGTGGGGCACTGCTTGTCTTACGTTTTTGATGGAAGAGATGACGAAGGCATCCCGGGAGGAGACTAGCCAAATAGCCGGGACATGAGCTTATTGCAGGTATTTTAGTAACTGCATTGATGGTTCGATTGCTATTTATTCTTTCTTCTTTTGCTCTTTCAATTTTCTCATACTTGGTTTGATATGTTCATTAGGCTTGGATCTACGATCACTTTCCCTCCCTGGAGTTGGCGAGACAGAAGCCGGATTGGGAAAGAGGCACAATCCGAGGTAAAAAATACACCTTTTCGGGCAACCATTCAAGGTTCAAGGAGCAAGAGTTGATTGTTTTGAGGAGGAACCTAGACTCCATGGAGGCCCCAAATGTATGTTTTGATCCCTACAGGGAAGAGCTAGCTGATGGTACTATAGCGCGAAGGTATGAGTTGGCCATGTACTTTGGACTCTTGTGGCATCCAAAAGGATATGTAATCTACAATGCCTTTGAGGTTCTACGTCAAATGGGTTATGTCCAAGTAGAACCTAGGCCTCACATCCACGGAAAGTTCAAATTGGACGTTCCAAATAGTGTTTGTGGTAAAGACACGATCCAAGTTGTTTACACGCCCAACCCATCTGTTGAAGATTGGAACAACAGAATGCATTACATGATCGACGAGGGGAGACCTGTAAACCAAGGTGATGAGATAACCTCAGCCTATATGGTATGGTACCGGGAGCATTCTCATATTAAAGTGATCCGTGAAGACAAAGGAAAGAGCACCAGGGTGCAAGAGTATAGGTCCATCTTCAAAGACAACCCGTCGGCCTTAGCAAGGATGGTACGTAATGTTATTTCCTTTTGATTTTAGTTTTACGGGTCAATCTTATAGATAATAATCGTTTGATTGTTATTGCCTAAAAACAGAAGAAGAGGATTGCATTTCTGTCGAACAAGGTAGGTTCGTGCCTCAATGGGGGAGATAAAGACCTCCTCCTCAACCTTGATAACGAAGATTATGCTCCCCAGTTCGGAGATACATGTACGATCACGACGGCGACGAGGAATGTAACTATTAAGAAGACTAAACGTTTTCACGGTTCAACGAGTGCTGCTCCTCGAGCCAATGTCCCTGCTTCTCAAGCCGATGAACCTGAAGCCTATGTTACTCGTGCTCCTCTTCCTAAAACCAAAAAAGTTAGGAATTAGGTTGTAATCGTTAAATTGAAGGATATTATTTTAGTGTTTAACATTTCTGGTTTGAAGGTTTCCGATTTGAGATGATTATATGTACTTTTTTTGAGTTATCATTTGGTTTGCCATCGATTTATTTTTAACAAGTTATGTTCTATAAATTTTACATGTACAATCGGTAGTTAGCGGGTTTGAAACAACGACCGAATAAGTAAATTAATCAGTAATCGGTAGTTTAAGTAATTTGTAAAAAAATTTAACTACCGATTGAGAATGTCCAAGAGTTCTCAAAAAATTTGGATTTCCAATTTGGGGCTACTAATCAAAATTGGTAGTTTGTACAAATTTAAACCTATCGATTGCGAGTGTCTAGGAGTTTTCCAAAAATTTCGATTTCCAATATGGGGCTACTTATCATAATCGGTAGTTTAAGAATTTTTTAAACTACCGATTGTGATTGTACAAATTTTTGAAATTTTTGAAAAAATATCGATTTCCAATTTAGGGTTACTTATCATAATCGGTAGTTTAAGAATTTTTTAAACTACCGATTGTGATTGTACAAATTGTTGAAATTTTTGAAAAAATCTCGATTTCTAATTTGGGGCTACTTATCATAATCGGTAGTTTAAGATTTTTTTAAACTACCGATTGTGTTTGTACAAAATGTTGAAATTTTTGAAAAAATCTCGATTTCCAATTTGGGGCTACTTATCATAATCGGTAGTTTAAGATTTTTTTAATTTATTGATTGTGTTTGTACAAAATGTTGAAATTTTCAAAAAATCTCGATTTCCAATTTGGGGCTACTTATCATAATCGGTAGTTTAACATTTTTTAAACTACCGATTGTGTTTGTACAAAATGTTAAAATTTTCAAAAAAAACTCGATTTCCAATTTGGGACTACTTATCATAATCGGTAGTTAAGATTTTCTTAAACTACCGATTGTGCTTGTACAAAATGTTGAAATTTTCAAAAAAAACTCGATTTCCAATTTGGGGCTACTTATCATAATCGGTAGTTTAAGATTTTCTTAAACTACCGATTGTGCTTTGATGTGGTTTAGAAATGGTAAATAAAGGTTCGATTCTCGAACTTGTGAAGGTAATGATTTTAGAAAATATTGGACTTAACCTAAACTAATAAAAATCAGGAAAATAAACTAGAGATGATTTTTAGAAAATATGGAGAAAACTAGGAATCAAGATTCAGTTATTT
>JAJJMC010029178.1:0-12744 GCA_023531435.1 Papaver californicum
TTTGCAACTGAGATTTGGTAACTGATTCATTTCAAAGTATGCGTACAACTTTTACCGATAATCCCTAAAATAAACTTTAATTTTCATTATGCATAAATTGTCCACTCTCTTTGTGTTTGAACTCACCTCTTTAGCTAGTTAAATTCTCTTGACCTTCTATGTAATTGTTTTTAAATCATGTCTTAATTGTAAAGTACTTCCGCTTTATGAACGAACCTTTGATTTGAAACTGCATTTTCTGAAAATGTAATCGTTATCCTGTTTTGTCAAGATATTTTGACAATGCTATAAACCTTCTTACTTTTACCTATTATTTTTATGTTAAAGAGGGTTTTTTCAGATTTCTAACGAGACAAAATTTGAAAATTCCACCGCCTAATAAATTTCCTATGAATTTTCTATTATAGACTTTCAAAACTACAAATGTCTGAACGTGTGCAGTTGTCCTGTTTTGTCAAGATATTTTTGACATAGCTATAATCCTTAGTTATTTTTTATATTATTTTTATGCTAAATAGGTCTTTTCCATCTTTCCAAAGAGACCAAATTTGTTTGATTTCATTGCCTAATGAATTTTCTACGAATTTTTGATTGAACATTGTTGAAACAGCAGTTTTCGTGAAAACGTGATTCCTGCCCTGTTTTATCGAGACTTTTCCACACAACTATGCACCTTATTAACTTTGATTATCATTTTTATGTTAAAGAGGACTCTCTTAGCTTTTACACAAGACCAAATTCGTTAAATTCCATCGTATAAGATTTTTTTACAAATTTTTAATTTAAGTCTATCGAAACTGAAATTAGTATTTACGATTGGGTCTTATGCTCTTGTTGTTTCAAGTTCTTGCCATACTTCTATTCCATGATATCAAATTCTTATTTACTTGCATGGAAAGTATCAACATCCACTTCGGCTAGCACTCTGGCTCACCTTTTATGAAATTATGAATGACTTTACTCTTGGCGTTTATGCTATTCAAATTGGATCAAGTGTTTATGGTTTTTGGATTCTATAACGTTTGGACATGGTTGTATATACTTCTCGGTAAGTGGCGTATGTTCTGAATATAATTTTGATTGTAAAAATGATTTAATGGTAAGGTTTTGAGACTGAATCTGATTTTGATTGCAAAAATGATTTACTGGTAAGATTTTGAGAATGCTGCCGATGCTTGTATTTGTGTTAGTTTTTAGTTATGGATTTGTGAGGTTTTCATAACTTGAATGTTTCCTTTGCGACAAGTAGATTTTGGAAACTAGTGGACTCTACTTAGGACTGTCAGGCCTTAATTGGCTCCCACCTACGGGTGGCTACCTGGAAGACCGTTAGCTATAACGGTAGCTAGTATCCGACTACTCTGACAATGGCACTGGCCATAAAATTTAATAGAATAACTTATCTTTAATTGCATCTCTTTATCGTTGTTATCATTTAATTGCCCAAGGCTTGATTTTCTCCATATGATTTCTTCCTGCTGCTCTTGTCTATTCATTTATGTTTTGCGTAGGAATTACATTTTTTGTCGTATCCCTTACTGGGCTTTTGCTCACCCCTTATCTTTGTTTTCTCCCACTGTATACGAAAGAATATTGGAGTAGTAAGCTAGAAAGAGCTTATGGTATGATACCAAAGCTTCCAGAGTTAGTATACCTGTTTTTCATGATATGTATATCACGTGGATAGTCTGGGTAGTTTGCGTCGTTGGTTTCCCATGTTATTTTTCCATATTTTGCTTATATATATATATATATAGTTATGTCTTGGAATTTTGTATAAAGTCTTTTCAAGGCTTGTAAGTGAAAAATCGGTTATACCACATACGAAAGATTTGATTTTGGGTGTTTTTAGATTGTATACGGAACTCCTTTTTGTTTTCAAATTTAATAGTAGCAGCATGACATGTTTTGTATAATAATTTCTCTTTAGACATCTACCTTGTGTAATATTAGATCTCAAATGCTATAAGAGTAGAACAATTATGCTTGTTTTATGTTTAAAAAATCAGAGGAATTAATTAAATTAGTTCTTTTTATATTTTTGGGAGTATGATATTGTCTAACTTAACTTTAGAGTCATGAGAGTGATATTGGGCTCGCGATTCAGATTATGGTATATAAGTAGATTTTAGTGTGCAAAGCAACGAGGTTGTTTAAGTTGTTTAGGTCATTAAGCCTAACTGGACCGGTGATTGGATTTTGAAAATCTAGATCACACACAAGGTTTTAGACCATAATGACAGATTTTGGGTAACGATTCGGGTATTTGGTGATGAGATAATTTCTCCGTCAGGGTGCCAATTTTTTTTTGTAGTGGCAGATTTTGTATTACAACATGATCTATAAAAAAAATTTGATCGAGAAGTAGTTTGGTGTTGAATACTATCGGATTTAAGTCATTGGTGTCATCACCCATTAATTTTGTCATTGTACTATATTAACATTGGCCAAATTTTTTTTTATCAATAATGATGATTATGTTTTCTAATTTTTAAACTTTATTATGAAAATATATTTACATTAAAATTAAGATAATTTTGTTAAATCTTCGGTATATTTAAGATTTAGAAATTCTGCCATAGTTTTTTGATGGTTGAATCTGTTGTGATAATGATTCAATTTTCATTCTACGTGAACTCAATCAAAATCCAAACCAGAGTTTACGTAGGTTGATGAAAAAGAAAAAGATAAGAAAAGGTAGCAAAAACTAAAAGCATAAAACATTGTAAGTTTTTAGGGAGAACTAAAAGAGTTCAACTACATGTCCCAAGGGAAGCACTGATTAAGGCAGGGGACACAAATACGAATATGGAAGAGCAATAATATTTCAAATAATCAGGGCACAAATATATTATGAAATCAACACTATTTTCCACTAATATATACTATAAATTTGACTTCTAAATATTAAGAAACAAAATATATTGTGTATGCATAAACATATATACTAATGTATAGCCTATATATAAAAAATTCGGACATTATTATTTTATATTTATACTAAAATTATGTTTGACTGATGTCCGATGTGTTTGACGTGGAGAGACACATGCCCAAGTGTCCGACGTGCGTCTAATACAGATATGGTCCCAAAATAGGTGTGCCCGTGCTATATATTGGAGAGTCACTTGGAACAAAAATCGCCATTTATCATTGGGAACAAAGAGAAGAGAGTAATTCTCACCATTCAATCTTGCTCGGCTATATATTCTTGCAGTGGTGATTTAGTTGGGTCAGAGTTGAATTTAAGATAATCCACTGTGAACAGAATCGAGGCTGGTGGCTGGTGGTGTATCATCTCATTTTTATTTTTGTTTCCGAATCAGTATTCAAATACCACAACATAATAGGTCCCCTTAGACATCTCTATGCTGTGAGAGTTCGATTGTTCAAGTACGTACACAATCAGTGACTGTAGGAAAATGGTCCAAACCATAGGAAAACAACAAGGGCAAAAAGTAAAGAAGCTGCCCATCCCATGCAGATGAAATGACAATATGCATCATAGACTAATGTATCACTTTTTTCATAGCTCAATGGAGCTTGTCATTGCCTCAAATCGATCGATATATACATTGTCAGACCAAATCTATCGATCGGCAAAGTTGAGAAACAAAGGACATTTCAAAGTACAACTTTGTTTTTTTTATTTGATCAGTACAACTTCAAAGTCCAAAGTCTATCTCAGTCTTCCCTCCGGTTGTACGGAATGAAAACATAACCTTCTCTCTATTTTTCTATCAAATAAACTCCCATACCGCTTTCTTACTCCTTGGCTCAACTAGAGATGATTCAAGAAACAAGGGCATCTTTTGGGTCGTCTGGTGCATTGTGCACAATCGGTTGGCTGTTGATCCCAAACTCTAGAGCAATTAATAAATTTTGGATGGATAGAGAGGAATGATAATAAGTTCGTTTCAATCAATGGGGATCTATACAAGTAACAAGAAAATAATTACACATTGAAGCTGATCCTCTCTAAAACAAGTTCAGGTTTTTTCTTAATTTTAACAAGACTGGATAGTATTTTTGAAAACCGAACTCTGCCCTTGTCGGCCACTCTATTAGTGAAGGGAATCTATGTACTTTAAATGTTGACTCCCTCTGTGTTTTTTTATTTTTGGGTTGTCTTGTTCTCTTCGATTCTCTGTATTCTTTCAATATTTCAAACAAGAAATTTGAAATCCTTGTGCCCAAAGACAAAATACAGTACACTGGAAGCTCAAGTACTATTGATTTGGACTGGTTCAAAGTTGTAACCGGAGAAGAATATTGCAATATCATAGTTTATTTTATAGTATCATTTTCACATGGACCATTCCGCACAGACCGAGAAGGAGGAAGAAATCGAAGGCAGTTAAGGGAACTTGTTGTGGATTCTAATTATCTAGCTGAAGTAATAACAAGTCATTTGTGCTGGTGAATGAGCTGTGTTGATTGAATCTGTTTGTTTCAGCTCGGATATTAAGGTTTTAATGATGACAATGGAGAATGGAGAGAGAACCTCTTTTGATTTATCAAAAAGAAAATCAGTTTTTTTATTGCTTAATGACTGAGTTAAGCTCAATTTATATATGAAGGATTAAACATAAAATAGGAACACACGTACGCAGTACTCGTGTAGTAATAACAAGATTCAGACTTGTACATGTGCTCAGCAAATGTGTGTGCTTATAACAAATTTTAACAGAAACATGTGCACAGCACATGAGTGACCTGAGACTGTTAAGTCTGTTTCTGTTGAGCTTTAGAGTCTGTTCCAATACCCCCCTTCAAGCTCAAGGGTGAAGGAACAACATTAGGCTTGGTTCGCAGCATCTGAAATCTTGGTCCATGTAAGCCTTTGGTGAAGATATCTGCCAGTTGATCCAGAGTATGAACATAGTGGACACCCAGACTTTTGGACTGAACCAGTTCCCTAATAAAACGGTAATCTAGATGAACATGCTTCATTCTAGAATGAAGCACATGATTAGATGCCAGGTTGATGGAGCTGATATTGTCACAACCAAGTCTTGGAATACCAGTAAGAGAGAAGTGCAGATCCTTTAGGAGATAGCAAATCCAGACTACCTCAGCTGCACTATGAGCTAGAGTCCTATACTCTGCCTCAGTGCTAGACCTAGCCTCTGTTGTCTGCTTCTTAGAGGACCAAGAGATAAGATTTGAGACCAAAAATAGACAGTAACTACCAGTTGATCACTAGTACAAATTTGGCCTTATGTGACAGTTAAAAACTGTCACCAAAATACTTATGTGACAGTTTTAAAAAATTATTGCACTATCATTAAAGGCTCTGTTACGAAAGGGTTTATAAGAAACTGTCACGGAATCATAACTATTAGTATCAGTTTTTTCATAAACCTGTCATTGTTGACAATATATAATAACATTTTCTAAATAAAACTGTCATGGATAACTTAATTTGTTTTACTTAGGTGACAGTTTCTCCATAAAAACTATCATGGATAACTTAATTTCTTTTACTAAGGTGACAGTTTCTCCATAAAAACTGTCATGGTTAACTTAATTTCTTTTACTAAGGTGACAGTTTCTCCATAAAAACTGTCATGGATAACTTAATTTCTTTTACTAAGGTGACAGTTTCTACATAAAAACTATCATTAAAAACTTAACTTCTTAGACTAAAACTGTCATAGAAGAGTCAACTTTGTAGAAGGCTAATTTGTAGCAAACTAGTTACTGACACTGCTCAATAAAATTATAGAAAGAAAATTTAGCTTTTAATAAAATTGTCATTAGATTACTCAATAAACTGTTTAACAGATGGCTAGTACGGAACTAGTAAGTTCAAATAAAATAAGTTAACTAGAAGTGAATGTACTACATAATTCAAAAGACTTGATATGAAAGTAGTCTTATATAGTACTAACTAAAATAAATTAACAATGAAGTGTTGATTGAAACCGCATCCATTTTCCGAAGTACTGATCGAAATATACTCATGCCAATTCATGTCTCTAAGTAACAGAACAAGTTTAGCGTAGGATGGTTGAGAACATCAAGGCTGACATCCTTGTCAAATGCAGTAACCATTACCTGCATCACAAACTATAAAATACTTAGAATCCTCCATATTGAACTTGAATCATTGCCAAAAGTAAGAACAAGATTAACTATTGCTATGAGAACCAAATTCAGTTTCCCTCTTTGGCACACACGAAGAGACTTACAACGATGCATCTAATCAAGAAACAAGTGCAACATATCCCTGTTACAAACCCAACCTTCCAAGAAGATGAGTTAAAAATGCGAATGTGTGTTATCCTGGCAAAGAACGAGTTATACAGTGTGGAATCTGGCATTTTTATAAACATAAAACATAAAATAATTCCACAATATGAACCATGCACATTTGCATAAATGTCCATTTGGAAGACATGAATCCTGATAGTTCAAGGGTTCTTGTACTCGGTACAGAGTGTAAATGTATTTAAAATAAACTATATCCCCTCGCAATCACCTACAAAAATGACACAAATAATTTTTCTTTTTTTAGGTTCAATCAAGCATAACAGGTACAAGGACAATAAAGACTTCTGAGTAAGTACCTTATTCAATTTGTTTTGAAGACCTTTAGATTCGATTGGGAAGCACATCAGCAAGTAAAATAGCCTAAAACAAGAATACAGATTGGCAAATGTTACCCCGACAAAGCAATCTAAAAATTCATGAAGTAGATATTTGTCATTAAGATTAGTGGATACCTGCCACCATATACCAAGAATCCCAGAGCAGCAAAGAAAAAAATAGTTGCACATAGTACACTGTTGTCAGTCCTAGAGCACACCTAAAACACTTCAGTTTTTCTAAAAATGATTATTATACTGCTCACTCAAAACTCCTACACAAGCATTTAACTAAACAGAATTTGCACCATGTTCTCGGGGAAAAAGTGCTGAAGATACGTAAAACTTTCAGCAAGAAGTCTCAATCAGAATCTTAAAAAACAATCACCTGATAAAAATAGCTTAGCAATTTCCACGGAGACGGGACTTTGAGATAGTTTTACAGCAAACCAAATGCATATCTATCACCACAAAACAAAATAAAAGTTAGAACAGTACTCCCTGCTTAGACAAGAAACACGAGACAAACTTTTAGTTACCAACCAGCTTTCCATTGTGAATACAAATTTACAAAATACAAAAAGAAAAAAAGAGAGAAGAGTTTTTCACATCACCTGTATAAAGTATACAATTCCATTGATCGTCAAGTAAGCAGGCCTCAATTTATTTATAGGAAGGCTCCTTGCCTGAGTAGAAATGTGGAAAGAACTAAAATATAGAACTAAATCCTCCATCAGAAGGAATAGTTAAATGTACTTTAATGAACTAAATACCTGATCATATATCTCTGCCAAAAATAAAACAAGCAGTGTATACATCGAAAAAAAAAACCTAGGCAGATCCAATAGTGCCATTTCCAGGACCTGCATGATAATGGTTGTTTCAGACATATACACTAAAAAGATAAGAGAAATGATAGCTACACTTTACTAATGTTTGGTAGCTAAAGTGAGGATTGGATGAGGATTCATATCAGGACTGCTACTGGGTCTGCTTTCAGGGATATCGTCTTTGCAGATATATTCTTGCTCGGAACTCGTGAAGTAAGGTTCTGGGCCTGAACTTGAGGTCACTTCATCGTTACTGGTTGTACTCTTCTGAAGATCCAGAATTGCCTCAGATGTTTCAACATAGTATGCTACAGATCCATAATTATATTCTTAGTTTTCAGTTGAGTGATCAGATGACCTGGACGAGTGAAGATATGAAGGAAATGAGGAACCATATGGTGGACGAGAATTAGAACTTGCAGGGCAGGAGAGTCTTTCTTTTGGACTTATCAAGTCCGATAAACTGGAGTTGTTTTGTTCCTTCAACTTAATTAATGGTTCTGTTCCTTCAACTTAATTATTGTCTGACACGTTTCTGCAAATGTCATATCAAGAATGACATACTTCATAATGCACAAACCATTTTTCACATCCCAATTCTACTGCTAGGGTTTCAAGTGGCAACTAACAACTAAATAGTACTCTCACTCACAAGGTTGAAGCTCGATATGGTTTTTTCCATAACATATACCCCATTGAGTTTCTAAACTCTCACTAACAGTACTACTGTTTAGTTTGTAGACTGAGATCTCTGTCGGCAAGGGCACGAAGTTATTCTTGCTGCCAAAAAGGTGTGCACCTAAGCTGGGACTGTACCTAACTAGCCAAAGACTACAGCTGCTCAGAATTCACTACAACAAATTTAATTATGTACTTCTCGTATAACTAACAAACATATTACCCCATAACAGAACGGCTAAGTAACCTATGAGAACACCCAAATCAAAATCCCAAAAGGCGTTCTTGACCTCAATTATTAATCTCTTCTCCTCGACATAAAGTTATGCATCCATAAATCAAGTTTTGCACTACTATTAGCCATTTTGCATATGCATTTTCTTTCAAAAATGATACGCCCAAATGAAAAATTCAAACTTACCTACAATTCCACGGGGGACAAGTAAATAACCCACGTTAGTATCAACATCAGGTTTTTGCTTAGTATTCGACTTAGCAAAAGCTGGTGTATTACTCCCAGGCTTCAAAGCCCTCTTAGGTCCATATTTCTCCTGAAAAAACACAAAACCCAAAATCCAAATTCCAATCAGATCATCACAAACACCATCAAACTAGTTAAAATCAACCGATTTGGTGTTAAAAACAAACCATTTCAGAAATGCATTGAGTATGAGCTTGAACAATATCTTTATTAAGTGTTACTCCACAATCAATACACGATAAATGCATAAAAACAATGAATTAACAAATAAAACTTCAATTAGTAATCAAAGCACAAATTGGGGGGTGTTCATAAACATAATTCGGGTTTAGGAAACAAAGAAGAAAAAAGCACAGACCTTGTAAGAAGAAATGTCAAGTGAAGTGAGGTGTGTTGAGGACTGTAGTGACCTGTGAGGCCATATTCCGAAATGTTTGGTTCGACATGTGTAAAGTGACCTGGCAATGATCTCGTCGAAACAATTTCTTGCAATATATCGACAAAATCTTCCATGACTTTTCTAGATTTGTTGAGTGATGAAAGGGGAAGATACTCCACCTGCAAAAGAAGCAATTAGCTAAGTTTTTATTATAAAAGCACCCTTTCGATGGCAAAAGTAATCTTTTCTCCAGCGAAGCTAATTGTGTTCATTTTTAACTGTCGATAATAACTAGCTAAAAATTAGAATCTATTGCGGGGAAAAACTAGTATTTCAACTGATTTTTCAATCGAATTCTCACGGCTGACAGTCAACGGCCGTATTATTCATACTGAAAGCCTACATTATAACATGATCTCAAATGAAGTATGAATGAGAGTATAAGTTACCTCCATAGCAATTCCCCTCAGATTTTCCTCATGAGCAGTAAGTGCAGCTTTTCCAACTCTTAATTAGAAATCCCCGAGCTGATATTGAAACCCAGTAAGAAGAAGTATGGTGCAACAAACGATTAACAAAACTGAAAAACTTTCAGATTTGGCTTTTGAATGCAAAACATGAAAAAAGTCAAAACCAAACCTACAAACTGAAGATGAACTAAATAAGAATATTTAGAATGTTATCCATGAAAACTAAATAAGAAAAACACACTTAACAGAAGTATGTACCTGAGATATCACGCGATGAATACATTTGACCGCACTAATTTCATGGAACACCGATTAGAGAAAGTGTGAAGTGTGATATATTGGCCATAAATCAATCCCAAGTAGAATAGTTAGCTGTAAAGACTTTACCTGTAAAAGTTCCTTTTCTTGAGAGGCCTTCCACTGGCGAAATTGCTATGCCTCTTGTTTAATCCTGTGTTGAAGTTGGACCTGTAAATTTATAAACCATTAACAATACATAAATTTATAAACCATTAAAAATACATAAATTTATAAAATCCAGCATAGCAATCGGGATAACCGAAGCGATAGTGTTTTTCATGTTAAATAGACAAAGTGAGACAAAACAAGAAACCTTTTTCCCAGAAAAAACCAAAATGCAGAAGGGAAAACATATTCATCATTACATCAACATCCAACCTGCAATCTATAGAACCGACTAAAAATTCAAGTGCAAAACTAGAACCTAATAAGTTAACATCTCTATCTCTCTTATTCCTGTTTGCAAGCTTCCTGGGTGATATAGAAAGTTGGTTAAAAGACAAAGATTTTTTTCACTAACAGATTTCAGAAATATTTAATTTCACTTAGGACCATGAGAAGAACACACTGACGACAAAAGATGACTACCATGTTGCACAACTGTTTGGGATGGCATAATGTTATGTCCACTCTTCCAGTCAGAATGACGTGCTTCCACTGTCATCTACAATAGATCAAATAGGTTAGAAAAAAAGAAAACAATTCTTATAATTTTTTTTACAAGTACAACTATGTTTAAATGCATGTGTCTCTTACAGTCCGGGATGCAACAGTGTGTTTTCCATAACCTAGTAATATCATCAGTTCTTGAATTTCTATTCAGGACCACATGTGCATACAAACAAAAGAGAAATACTACCTTTCCAGCTCTGTTAGGAACGTTACATCACCATGAACCGTCTGTAAACTGAGTCAGATTACAACTTAATTGTATTCCAGATGCTTAACCTTTGAAAAATCTAAACCATAAGAAACCAGACCTTGGTATAGAAGGCTAAATACTAAATGAATCCAATCATGCCCTGCAAGATTCGAGAATACCCCATAATTAAATGTCACTACAACTTCATTTCAAAATTATAACCTTATAAAAAATGGAGATATAACTCACAGAAATCTCCTATCGTTCTTCAATATTTACTGATGAAAGCCTTGACAGTAACATGTAAGTCTCAAGTGATGGTTAATATTTTTATTTATCCTGAAAATGTAACACACAAAAAAGCATATAAAAGAAAACTGGAGTCACTTGTAAAGATTCGTCAAATCCATCTTTATACCAACCTGATAAGAAACTCAAGCGTCAGTGATTAACATTCGACGATGGGTATTTAGTGTTTACTAGGAAATCAAAAATCCCCAGCCGATTTTTGATGCAGAGACGCGATTTTACACAATCAGTTAACACTATCTCGACTAGAAGAGGGTAAATCACACCAAAGTAGTTCCTCGTTTTGTCATAGCTCCACGAATAAAAGTCTATCCAATCATAAAGTAACAACATTGGGCACTGTAATCAAATTAGCCTAGTGTAACCACAACGAAGGAGAAGCAAAAGACATAGTGTTGTAGAGGAGCTTACCTCCAACTAAGTTACACATTGTCTAATTTCCCAGTCCTGACACGTCTTTCCTACAGAAAAAAATCAGATTAAAAAGAATAAGATGGCTTCTCTAAACATAATTAGACCTAACTCGAAATAAATGAAACAACTTTCGAGCGTTTCAGAAACTATACAAAATGTTCAAATGATGGTACTGAAAGAAACTATGCATATATATCCACAAATTGACCAATCCCTTAGTAGATAAAGTTTTATAATACTTGGCTCCAGTAGAACAACAACACAATCTGTTAAAGACCAGACTCCATAAAGCTGACCTATGTAGTCTCTGCAAAATCTGTTGGGAAAAAAATAACAGAAAAAGAATCAAACCCTGGTAACATCCATGAATAAATGTAATGTTAGTCTATCAGATTCTGCTGAATTAGGTGAAGTTAAATTAACCAGAGAAAATGCACAAACATAAATAGCTAAAATTGATTTTTTGCCTGAACTTGAGTGTGTTCTTGAGGAAACCAGTGATAAGATCCTTGTTGGTATGCATCTTTATCCCATTCCAGATGTTGTATGAGACCATGATAGTTGAAACACCCTTGTAGACTGAATTACGGTAAGCGGGCATGTGAATATCGAACAATCCTTTTCTACTAATCACGGTGTTATTTTCGTTGATTCCCTTAGTGGTACCACCATCACCAACAAAGTGCTTAGCACAAGCTGCCACATTGTTCCTGCAATACATAAGAAAATGTTTTTGTGAGAAATGATTGAGGCCACTGAAGAAAAAGTACATATATCTAGAGAAAGTTGTTGTGCTCTTACTTCCCCGCAACGTAAGGAACGCCTTTTGCATATTTCTTAGGGATCTCTCCTTGTAAACCAGATATGATGTCTGTCATTAGCTGCACAATTTTGGGACCTTCACTATAGCTCTCGTAACACCGACACCATCTTCGGTCTCTACAAACCTGCATGGCTCAAAATGGAAGTTCAGTGGACAGGGGAAACCTCTGAACTCTATAGCATAGCTGAAAATTGATACAACTGTTGCGAGTGAGCACCCTTTTGGAACCCATATACCATATTTACCCAATCTTTAGCAGTGGCTTGAGGAGCTGGCACACTTCCTCCTCCATTCAATACACTCCCTAATGAACATAATAGTGCATTACTGTTAGAACCTGCGTTCTTATAACACTATGAATGAAAGATTATGGTTTAAGAGCTTTACCAATAAACCAATTCTTGATTGCAGATGCAACACCTCGTTCTATCTGCGTCATTTGTCCGATCTTCTCCTCCAATGTCATTCTCTTCCTCAAATCTCTGACTCGAGCACCTGTTGGTTGTTTAGGATCTCTGTACCTTATGTATTTGTCTGTCGCTGTAATGGAAGTGAAGCAACTGATCAACAGCAGAAGACCCATTACCAGGATCGTATTCTTCGCCATC
>JAJJMC010029200.1:0-7500 GCA_023531435.1 Papaver californicum
TTGTATATAACGGGTTTTTCTTCGGATCCTTTGAGTTCAAGGAATGGATTAGTAGTACAATAATAGGAGTAGATAGTATTTGACCAAAGAAAAAAAGGAAGAATCAATCAATATTCGTGATGCAACCATTGTCGTATTACAGCCAAAGGTTCTTTTCCTTCTTGACCTAGATACAAGAGAGGGATTCCCTAATATGGAAAGGCGGCATGTAGAACCTAAAAGGAAAAGATAATAGAATGACTAGTTTTAGAATTGAGTTGTCCCGAAATAAAGCTTTTATTTCGTCCAGCGATCGTGCGATACTTTTTTCTTAGCATTTGTGAGATATTATGTACAATTAAAGAGCCTACGACTTTTTTTATGAGGTTAAAGGTGTTGTGATAAGGTCCTTTGCTCCAAAAAGGAAACTTGATTATATACAATTGAAAAAGAAATGATCAAAATAGAAAAGATTTTCTATTTGATTCCATAGTGATTAAAAAAGAGTTTACTTTATGAAATGAATGAAATTCCACTACAAAGTTTTTTCTTTTTACTTGACTCAATAGTTGCTCAACGAATCTGTTGATTCAAAATAACGGAATCGGTAGATGTTAGAGATGATGGATCACTAGATCAATCTTTTTTCTACTTCTGTCACCCTATCTTTGTTAGTGCCGTCTATAATGATTGATGAATCAAAAACTTTTCATTGGAGCAGATTTTGTCAGTTTTTTTTTTTATGTAAACTTAGGTAAATGTTTTATCACCATATGTATAAAAAGACCGTATCTTATTTAGCTCCTTTATGCCTACTCTAACTAGTTATTTCGGTTTTCTACTGGCGGCTTCAACTATAACTCCCGCTCTTTTTATTGGTCTGAGCAAGATACGACTTATTTGAAATGAATTGAATGAACAATTAATAAAAAAACCTTTTTCTGTGAGATTCTAGGTATTCTATAGTGACTTCCCGCGTCAATTGTCAATTCTTGATCATTGAGATTCATTATTGCTTCGGATTTATATTTAAGAATAGATATTACCTCTCTTTTTCCTCTTTCAAACAAACCGAAATGATTGAAGTTTTACTATTTGGAATCGTGTTAGGTCTAATTCCTATTACTTTGGCTGGATTATTCGTAACTGCATATTTACAATACAGACGCGGTGATCAGTTGGACCTTTGATTAAGTAACATCTCGTTTTTGATTGACCTCCTCCTTTTTTAATTCAAGGAGGCCAAATTAAGGTTGCTGTTTAAGTTGGTGGAGTTATTTCATTGTAATTCGAGAACAGAATCACGCTCTGTAGGATTTGAACCTACGACATCGGGTTTTGGAGACCCACGTTCTACCGAACTGAACTAAGAGCGCCTTCTTATCACAATAGATAAGACCATAAAAAAGTATTATCTTTGTAGGCCTAATATACTTTGTATGTCTATAGTATCATAATGTATGTACAATTAGGATCGATCTCAATTACTGTCCACGGGAAAAGTAATAGGTAGGGATGACAGGATTTGAACCCGTGACATTTTGTACCCAAAACAAACGCGCTACCAAGCTGCGCTACATCCCTTTCAATTGGTATACAGTGTCATTGTAGAGAATCCCTGTCTTGTTTTCCACATCATTATTTCCCCCCTATAATAAAAAATTTCGCTTGCAATTTGTTCTTTTTGGTCTCATATAACATATAATAAAAGAATTATTTACATATGAAATCCGTCGGATAGAGAAATGAATATTTGTCGGTAATACTCAGGAAGAGGGGGGCGTCTTTTTCTGTTTTAAGGAAAGGGAAATCTTATCTACCGGGTCGTTGTATATATCTATTTTTGTTAGGGATTTCACTTACTAATACAAGTGATCCTTAACCACATATGCATCTGATCATATATGTATTACAATAAAGAAGGAGAGTTTGCAATGCGAGATATAAAAACATATCTCTCTGTGGCACCTGTGCTAAGTACTCTATGGTTTGGGTCTTTAGCAGGGCTATTGATAGAGATTAATCATTTATTCCCAGATGCGTTGACATTCCCGTTTTTTTCATTCTAGTTATTGACATGGGAAGGGATGAAGAAGATTAGTGAGATAATAAATTATCTGTGACTAATCCTTCTTCCTCTCTTTGTTTTATTCTTTTTTCCTATTTTCAAAATATAGAAGGACAGAAAAGGAAAAAACAAAAGTGGATTCAATCTCAGTGAAACTTGGGTTAGACTCAAAGGGCCTAAGAAAATAGAAATAAATGGGATCTAGGGAAACTAAAGAAATCATACAAGATATTTAAATGAAATACTGTATGTACTAGGATTCAAAATAATTGATAGTTATAAATTGTTGTATTACTTATTCTTTATATTACTCTATTGATTGCAACAAAATCTTTTGAAATTTGATTTCGGGTCGAAAATCAAAGAGTTGGGTAAATCCAAAATTCAAGGGAGGTTCATGGGCAAGGGTAAAGATGTTAGAGTCAGAGTTATTTTGGAATGTACCAGTTGTATACGAAACCGTGTTAATAAGGAATCATCGGGCGTTTCCAGATATATTACTCAAAAGAATCGACACAATACGCCTAGTCGATTGGAATTGAGAAAATTCTGTCCCTATTGTTGCAAACATACAATTCATGGGGAGATAAAGAAATAGACCGAACCAGAGGTAGAGGGTGTGTGTGCTACCCTTCGAAGTAACAAGAATAAATTACATATAATATATAGAAACAAATCAAATCCTATTTCAGTCGGATCAAAAAAGAATTCGAATTCAGAAATAGGATTTTCGGGATAAGGAATAAACAATGGAAAAACCCAAGCGACCTTTTCTTAAATCCAAGCGATCTTTTCGTAGGCGTTTGCCCCCAATTGGATCGGGGGATCGAATTGATTATAGAAACATGAGTTTAATTAGTCGATTTATTAGTGAACAAGGAAAAATATTATCTAGACGAGTGAATAGATTAACCTTGAAACAACAACGATTAATTACTATTGCTATAAAACAAGCCCGTATTTTATCTTCGTTACCTTTTCTTAATAATGAGAAACAATTTGAGAGAACCGAGTCGACCCCTAGAACTACTGGTCCTAGAACCAGAAATAAATAGGCCGCCCATGCCTCAATTGAATAAAAATTCCAACCCGAACCCCAACTCTGGTTGGTGTTTTGTTCAAAAATTCGAGAATCTAGATTGTATTGTCATGTCATAAGAAAAAAAGAATTGGGGAAGAAAAAGAGAAAGTCCTTAATTATTATTATGGAAACGTGTTAATTTCTTTTTACTACTTTATTATAGTAATTTATACCCTACCCTCCCGGAGTTCATTCTCCGGGGAACTCCGTTTAGATCATTCTGGTGGATTCCTTACAATCCCCTTATTTAATGATCTCGTTGGAAATCATGTAAAGACAATTCCTATTTGATATAGCTATTTGTGCAAGTATTTTACGATTAAGAAGTAACTGCCCCTTGCGCAGATCATGTATTAATCGACTATAACTATAAGATATCCTATTCTCACGAATTACTGCATTTATACGAGTGATCCACAAACGACGAAAATCTCTCTTTTGCCTGCCCCTATCCCGATGAGCCGAAACTAAAGCTCTCATTTTCTGTTGAGTCATAGTTCGAGTAAGTCTTGAATGCGCCCCTCGAAAGGTTGATGCAAATAAACGCATTTTTGTTCTACGTCTCCGAGCTATATATCCTCGTTTAATTCTGGTCATTGAATCAAATGAAACTTTGATGAATAACTAATTGATTTCTTTTCTTTCAGTCATTCTTTCCCCCCCCTAGTCTATTAATAACAAAACTGATTCTTCCGATGTATAAAAAAAAAATTCCAATGGCTTTTGCTACTATGACCTTCCCAACCACGATTTTTTTGAGGCATTTCATTTCACCTCGAAATAAGAAATTGTATTGATACTTGGTATCAAAAAAAAAGTAAATAAAAAACGAAAAATTGTGGGTTCCATCGTTTCTATGGTTACGGTTTAAACGGTGAGGTCCTTTCTATACACCGGAGCCTCTTACCTATTTAGTAACTTGTACAGTTCACACTCTTTGGCTCTACCCATGAATTATCCAGTAATAGGTCTTTTCACAACTAGATCTACCCATACAGTAACGGCATTTCATTATGAAGGTTGGTTAGGTAGCTGACCCTGTTAGTCCGTTTTTGCAAGAATGGGAGCATAATCTTTCTGCTTCTAAAATACCATTCCATTCCCCCGCTTAATGGATAACCATTTGCTACCAATGGGGAGTTGCTTCTCATCTCCAGTTGAGATGATTGGATTTATACCAAAGGAAACCATAAATTTCATACACAATAGAGGTCCTTTTTTCGATAGTGATATGGGGTTTTTCCATTCCTATTCATTGGTACCGATCATTGATACTGTCAAAAAAATCTCCTTTCTTTTGTTCCAGTTCATGATCTGAACGAGTCGCACATACACCCTAGTACATGTTCCTCGACGCTGAGGACATCCCCGAAGGGCGGGGGATTTTGTGACATTTCTGATTGGCTGTCTTGTATTTCTAATAAGTTGTTTAATAGTTGGCATGCTGGATCGTATACAGAATGGGCTGGTTTAGATCGATCCTAACCGGATGATTATGAATTCCTCTCGTTTCATTGAATATTTTCCCACTACCACTTTTAACCTCGGTAAGAAAATAAAATAGGAAATAACATAGCTCAGTCAATTATGGTTCGAAACGGAATGGAATCACAGATTTACGTGAAGTCCCCGGTATTTTCGACCGCTACAAGATCAACAATTCCATGAGCTTGGGCTTCTGTTGCTGACATAAAAACGTCCCTTTCCATGTCTTCGGATACAACCCATAATGGATTGCCCGTTCTTTGTACATAAACCCTTGTGAGGGTTTCGCGAAGTTTCAGCAGTTCTTCCGCTTCCAGGACAAATTCTCCTGTTTGTGCCTCGTAAAAAGAGCTAGCAGGTTGGTGGATCATTACCCTGATGATATAACATAATGAATGCTTCCTCTGTCTCAATGATAGAAAGAGACAAGAAAAAATCGAATTGAAGAACCGTACAGGCATTTTTTGCGCATTGCATACGGCTCTAGAATGGAATCTACTTTTACCTAAAGTGGAGGATCTATCAAACCCAGATCGGTAAATAATCCATTTACCACCCTTTCTTTCGGGAGAGTTAAAAAATACTATGATGGTTCCGTTGCTTTATATATTTATCTCGTCTGTAATTCAGCAATCCCAAAGTTTCTTTTTGATCCGATCAAATAGGGAAAGGATAATCTTGTGTATGTTTTTTCATTTTAATACTATTTCGTAACAGAAATATAGGAAAGAGCCCTCTGATGTGTGATGTGAAAACAAAAAAGTTTGTGACGCTGAAATCGAACCCCGATAGATAAAATCAAATCAGAAATTCCTTTTGTCTCATACTACTCTCTCGATACGGAATCTCATGTTATAAAAGAACAATGATGGTTTGCTCATATCGAACTCGAAGTGCCATGCTATTATTACTTTATTTTTCATATTTTATCTGGCGAAGGCATAGTCTTCTTTTTTCTCTCAAATAAAAAACTCATTGGCGCCAAGCGTGAGGGAATGCTAGACGTTTGGTAATTTCTCCTCCGACCAGGACGAAAGACCCCATTGAAGCGGCTAATCCCATGCATATTGTATGTACATCTGGTTGCACAAATTGCATAGTATCATACATAGCTATTCCGGGTGTTACCCACCCACCGGGGGAGTTTATAAACAAATAAACATCTTTTGTATCATCCTCTATAGTGAGATATATCATGAGACCCATAAGTTGATTTGCGATCTCGCTATCGACTTGTTGGCCTAAAAAAAGTATTCTTTCTCGATGAAGTCGGTTGATTAGGACAAAATTGTATCCCTTAGGGACCGTACACGCACCTTTAGATGCATACGGTTCAAAAAAAAAGAATCAATGTGTCGATTCCAGCCCTCTTTATTTTCCCCTTTTTTCATAGGAGGATTTTTCTAACTCCTAATGAATGAAGGGCCTTTAGTCTTCTATTTTTCAAGAAAGCAGAGCAGGGTTTTGACTCACTTACCCCTAAAAAGAGCTCACTAAATTTACCCTCATTGATATATTGTTTCATCGAAATCCAATTCCGATTACGATGTCATTTTCTTGTTCCGGAATGGGCCTCTTCAATTCGTTTAGGTTTATGCTCTACTCCGGGGAAAGATTTACCCGACCTCTATTTGCACATATAGGACAAATGATCCCAATACCGCTTCTTTTGTTTGCTAATACTTTTTTTATTCATTTTATGTCTTCCGCTTCCGCCAATCACTGGAAAAGTATGATGACTCACTCCGTCGATTGATTGGCGGATTGAGGTCGCTGGTATAATATAGGAATTCTTTATGATACAAAAGGTAATCATACATATTTTACCGATTGGGTTTTTTTGAACGGAGCCTGGATACTTCATTTTTTTGGTCCAACCAAGCCAACCATAAATTCTTCTAATTGAAAAATGCATATTGATCCCCCAAATAAATTGCTCTAATTGCACTTCACGCTTCAAATTATTGATGGTTCAATCAATCTTTCTTGGGTGAAACAGAGGATATCTCGATCGGGGGAGAAAACGGGGAAATCCCATATGACCCAATATGTCTGACAAGTCGCACTATACGTCAACCCAAACCGAATCTTCCTCTCCAGGAATCCGAAAAGGTACTTTTGGAACACCAATAGGCATTAAATGAAAGAAAAAGGTTTTTAAGTACTAAAATTTCACTTTGATGTGGAAACGTAACAACGGGTTTTCTTTTTTTCATAATATTTATGTTTTCGGGTTTTATCCATAGATTGTAAAGTTCATCGAAGAAGATGGAATGAATAAAAAAAATTATTATGAATGAGCTGCGATGTTCAAATGATGAACAAGCATCTCTAATTCACTCATCTAAAATGGGACCCATCCCCCCATTGCGTATTGGTACTTATCGGGTATAGAATAGATTTGCTTCTCTTTGTTCCTACGAACAGAATTTTTCTGTTATTACCAACGGAATGCAATATAAATGCACCCTTGCTCCGAGATAATCCATTGAAAAGGAGAAGTCCATAGCATAAGCAGAGTCTTTTCCAATGCGATAAAGTAACATAGTATCTATTTTTCTTTGATAAAGGGGTATTTCCATGGGTTTGCCTTGGTATCGTGTTCATACCGTTGTATTGAATGATCCCGGCCGGTTACTTTCTGTCCATATAATGCATACAGCTCTAGTTTCTGGTTGGGCCGGTTCGATGGCTCTATACGAATTAGCTGTTTTTGATCCCTCTGACCCAGTTCTTGATCCAATGTGGAGACAAGGTATGTTCGTTATACCTTTCATGACTCGTTTAGGAATAACGAATTCCTGGGGTGGTTGGAGTATCACAGGAGGGACTATAACGAATCCGGGTATTTGGAGTTACGAAGGTGTGGCCGGGGCACATATTTTGT
>JAJJMC010029200.1:12500-18857 GCA_023531435.1 Papaver californicum
GATCCTACTGAAGACCCAAAACCTATTTTATTTTTTCTTTCTAAAAAGGATTAAATCATTCCAATGGATTCAAAAAAGAAAACTTGTTCTTTGGTAAATCAATTGCGAAACGCTTTTGTAGAATATCTAATATCTGTTTTACATCTTCTATGCGAAAATGATCTATTTTCATAAGATCTTCTTGACTCTTATTCAAAAGGTCTAATAATGTATATATATTGGACCTTTTGAGACAATTATAGATCCTGGGAGACAATTCTGATTGGTCAATAAAAATACATTTCAATGCTATTTCTTTTTTGCTTTTGCTTAGTTTATCCAATTTATTCTGAAAGGTAAAAAAGGGTATAGTAACTATGTTTTGATTGTCCTCTAAATTTGTGTCACGTTCTTCCGCATGTAGAAAGGGTATAAATAAATCGATCAAATTACGGGAGGCCTCGTGAAGTGCTTCTTTAGGAGTTAAACTTCCATTCGTCCATATTTCTAGAAAAAGTATTTCTTGTTTTTCATTTCCATTCCCATAAGAATGAATACTATGATTCGCATTTCGAACAGGCATGAATACTGCATCTATAGTAAAACTTCCATCTTGTGCATTATTTGGTGTTTTCATCCGATATCCACGATTCCTCTCGATTTGTAGTCCAATACACAAATCCATTGGTTCCGTTAGGCTAGCTATATGCTGTGTAGTATCAACAATTTCCACAGAAGGCGGTGAGATGATGTCTTGAGCAGTTACGTATCCAGGACCCCTGACGCAAATGGATGCGTCGCGAGTTCCATACAGATTACTTCTTAATACAATTTCTTTCAAATTCATTAAAATTTCATGTACGGATTCTTCAATACCTACTATAGTAGAATACTCATGTGGTATTTTGTCAGATTTTGCACGTGTGATACATGTTCCTTCTATTTCTCCAAGCAAAGCCCTTCGCATCGCGATGCCTATTGTATCGGCTTGACCCTTCATAAGCGGAGACAAAATAAAACGGCCATAATAAAGACGCTTACTGTCTGCTCTAGATTCAACACACTTCCACTGTAGTGTCCGAGTAGATACTGCTACTTCCTCTCGAAGCATAGTAATTTTTTTTGATCAGATTATTGAATCATTTTTTTCTCTTGAAATCTGTTCCATTCTTATTTCTACACACGTCTTTTTTTAGGAGGTCTACATCCATTATGTGGCATAGGGGTTACATCCCGTACGAAACTTAATAGTATACCACTTCTACGAATGGCTCGTAATGCTGCATCTCTTCCGAGACCAGGACCCTTTATCATGACTTCTGCTCGTTGCATACCCTGATCGACTACTGTACGAATAGCATTCCCTGCTGCGGTTTGGGCAGCAAACGGTGTCCCTCTTCTTGTGCCCCTGAATCCACAAGTACCGGCGGAGGACCAAGAAACCACCCGACCCCGTACATCTGTAACTGTTACAATGGTATTGTTGAAACTTGCTTGAACATGAATAACTCCTTTTGGTATTCTACGTCCAGTCTTACGTGAACTAATACGTCCATTCCTACGTGAACCAACTCTTGGTATAGGTTTTGCCATCTTTTATCATCTCATCAATATGAGTCAGAGATATACGGATATATCCATTTCAGGTTAAAACAGATCCTTCATTTTATTTGTACGTTGGGTCCTTTTTCGAAGGATTATCCTTGTCTCTGTTTATGTCTCGGGTTGGAACAAATTACTATAATTCGTCCCCGACGGCGAATCAGTCGACATTTTTCACAAATTTTACGAACAGAGGCCCTTATTTTCATATTTGTCATTCCTTACCTTAATTCCGAATCTACTCCTTGGAAGAAAATAAGTCTCTTGGAATTTTGAACCTCGAGTTGTATCCCCACGAAAATAATGTCGAAAAAAATACACCTAATCGTTCGAATCTTTATTGCGGAGTCTATAAATTATACGTCCCCTTGTTGAATCATAACGACTTACTTCTATTTTGACTTTATCTCCTGGTAGTATCCGTATAAAACTACGTCGGATCCTTCCTGAAACATAACCTAGAATCAGATCTTCATTATCTAAGCGAACCCGGAACATGCCATTGGGAAGTGATTCAGTAATTAAACCTTCATGAATCCATTTTTGTTCTTTCATTTCAGGTAACCCCCTTGAAGTATCAACTAATGGAGGAGGAGTGATATTAGGCAACCAGTCCTTCCTCTTTTTTTTTTTTTTCGCAATATAGGAAGTTACCAATTCAATTCAGATATCAGAAAGATCACCATATATAACACAAAATTTCTCCTCCGATTCCTTCTAGCCGAGCTTCTCGGTCTGTCATTATACCTCGAGAAGTAGAAAGAATAACAATCCCCATTCCTCCTAAAATCCTAGGAATTCGTTGAGAGTTGGAATAGATTCGTAGACCGGGCCGGCTGATACGTTTTAAAATTGTTCTATATGGCCCTTTCCTATTCCTTCTATGTCGAAGGGTTGAAACCAAGAAATTTTTGTTGCTTTCTCGATGTTTTCTCACGTTTTCGATAAAGCCTTCTCGTAGAAGGATTTTCACAATGTTTTCGGTAATATTCGTAGATGCTATTCGAACCGTTCCTTTTTTATCCATGTCAGCATTTCGTATCGAAGTTATTATGTCAGCAATTGTGTCCCTACCCATGATGAACTATAATTATTGGTGCCTCCGAGTTTTAATATAATCAACATGCTCGTTATTTTTTTTATTATAAAGTTAAGGGATATACGTGATACATAATCTACAAAATTAATTTAATTCATTCCCAAGACCCTACTCTATCATATCACGGGCTTGTCTATTAGTCTTTATTCTAGATAGTATTTATAATACCTCAGGAGCTAATGATACTATTTTAGTAAAATTCAACTGTCTCAATTCCCGAGCGATCGCACCAAAAACCCGAGTTCCTTTTGGATTTCCTTCTTGATCAATGACAACTGCGGCATTGTCATCATATCGTATTATCATACCGTTGTCACGTTTAAGTTCTTTACATGTACGTACAATTACAGCTCTGATCACCTCTGATCTTTCTAGAGGCATATTGGGCACTGCTTCTTTGATTACAGCAACAATAACGTCACCAATATGAGCATATCGACGATTACTAGCTCCTATGATTCGAATACACATCAATTTTCGAGCCCCACTGTTGTCCGCTACATTTAAAAGGGTTTGAGGTTGAATCATATCATTATTTTTTATCGTTTCTTTCAATGCAAAGAAAGGGCAAAAGAAAAAAGAAATATTTTTTGTCCAGAAAAAAAGGCCTGCGGTTGTTTGTTTTTTCATCACAAAGACTCCTTTCCTTTGGTTGCACATCCCTATTCTGCAATAAGGAATTGAGTTCGTATAGGCATTTTGGACGAAGCGATTGAAATAGCTTCTCTGGCTACAATTTCTGATACTCCACCCATTTCATAAAGTATTCGACCCGGTTTAACGACAGATACCCAATATTCGGGAGATCCCTTCCCCGAGCCCATACGCGTTTCTGTAGGTCTTAATGTAACAGGTTTGTCTGGAAATATACGTACCCATATTTTTCCACCACGACGCGCATATCGTGTCATTGCTCGTCGCCCTGCTTCTATTTGTCTAGATGTGATCCAGGCCGGTTCAAGTGCCTGAAGAGCATATCTACCGAAACTAATATGATTGCCTCGGTAAGATATTCCCTTCATTCTTCCTCTATGTTGTTTACGGAATTTGGTTCTTTTGGGGTTATAGTTGATGGTTGTTTGTTATTCTCAATTCCATCTCTACTGCAGAACCGGACATGAGAGTTTCTTCTCATCCAGCTCCTCGCGAATGAAATGATTCCATAATATTACGAATATGTATTGAATTTCTAATAGACTGAATCATAGGTTTTTTGAGATCTAATCTGTCACGTAAAAATTTATATATCTTGGGTTTTATATACAACCGGAAATATACCTCTAGAATATAGAATTTTTTTTACGAATCTTTATTTTGACCTTTATTGAATCCAAAAAACTTAGCAATCCAATAAGGCCTTCGCGGGCGAATATTGACTCTTTCAATATCTGTTTAATTCGTAGGGTCAGTCCTTGACCTCTCAGAATAAATGAATAGGTTTCCTGGTTCTTTCCGCCATCCCACCTAATGAATCATTAGGATTCGTTTTCAATGGAATCTTCTGCAGTCATAGGTTCCGTCGTTCCCATCACTTCTTGGTTAATGGCTAGGCCTGAACTCTGCAACGGAGCTCCTAATTCAATTTGTTGTTCCTGAGTCAATCTACTCAGTCTTTATTGACTCGAAGCTCTCTTTTATTTGTATTTCTTTTTCCTATGAACCGGATTCATTTAATGATTAATTATGATTATGGCCGAATCCATATTGATGCTTTATTACACTGCCTTTGTATGAGATTATTCATAGACCATACATATTGGAATCATATATCATTGATATTCTCCTTCTCTCTTTCTCTCCCCCTTCCATTTATCCACATCCTTTTTTTTGTTTCACATCACAATCCACGATCAGATTGGTTTTTCTTTTATGTATATGTAATATAAAAAAGATTTCAGTTGCTACAACGATATGATCAATACATCATATAGTGACTGTTTCTTTGGATCCCGATAATACGAAGCAATGAGCTGGTTATTAGTTACATAGTTCTTAGTTCAGACTTTGGGGCCGTCCTTTCCTTTTTTAATCTAATCTAAACTAAAAAAACCGACGAGTCACACACTAAGCATAGCAATTATACCAAAGGGTCAATCTAATTTTTATTTAACCCTATAGAATTAGAAGATTTGAAATTAATCATTTTAGATTAAAGAGAAAAAAATGAAAGGTTTTTTTTGTCCAGTGCTAGATAGAAAAGTAAAAGAAGAGATCTTTGATTATTTCTCGTCTGCAAATATCCAAATTTTTATGCCTAATACCCCATAAATAGTCCGAACTGTATACGAACAATAATCAATTTTAGCTCGAATGGTTTGTAGGGGAACCCTGCCTTCTCTGATCCATTCGACACGCGCAATTTCTTTTCCGTCGATACGTCCTGCAATTTGTACTTGAATTCCTTTTGTATCTGCTTGCTCAGTTAATTCAATAGCTTTTTTCATTGCCTTTCGAAATGAAACTCTATTTTTTAATTGCCCAGCTATAAATTCGGCAAGAATATTAGGGTCTCCATAGGGTTTTGCAATTCTTGTAATAGCAATGTTGAGTTTTCGGTTCACAGAATTAAAACCTTTTTGTACATTGATCTGTAATTCTTCAATTCCTCTCGGTTTACCCTCTATTAACCATTTTGGAAATCCCATATAGATTATGACCTGGACCAGGTCGATTCTTTTTTGAATCTCTATACGCGCAATTCCCTCTACACCCGAAGATATTCTCATATTTTTTTGTACATAATTCTTGATACAATCCCGTATTTTTTGATCTTCCTGTAGACCCTCAGAATAACTTTTTGGTTGTGCAAACCAAAGGGAATGGTGCTTTTGGGTTGTACCAAGTCTAAAACCAAGTGGATTTATTTTTTGTCCCATACACCCTCGCTTTCTTCATTAGCCCATTTTAGTCTTTCGTGCTCTACCATACATAGATACCTCTCTCTAACATCCGTATATTTATCTATATATACATATCCCGTTTTTCTTAACCATATGAAATAGTCTTGATCTTTAGATATATCTTTCAATACAATAGTTATATGACAGGTGGGTCTTTTGATCGGATAACTACGTCCTCGAGCTCGAGGCTTTAACTTTTTCACAATAGTACCCTCGTTGACTTCGGCTTGACTAATGATTAAATCTGTTTCCTTGAAACCCATATTGTGACTAGCATTTGCTGCTGCTGAATAAACCAATTTAAAAATAGGATAACATGCTCGATAAGGCATGAGTTCTAGTATCATAAGTGTTTCCTCGTAGGAACGCCCACGAATCTGATCGATTACTCTTCGTGCTTTGTGAGCAGACATACATATATGTTGACCTAAAGCGGATACTTCCACATCTGGGTCCCTCTTTATCATAAGGTTAACCTCCCACTAATGAACGACGAGCACCCATATTAACTTTATTATTATTAACATTAACGACGAGATTTATTATCGCTTCTCGCATGTCCCCGGAAATTTAGAGTAGGTGCAAATTCTCCCAATTTGTGACCCACCATACGATCTGTTATATAAATAGGCAGATGGTCTTTTCCATTATGAATAGCAATTGTATGGCCGATCATTGTGGGTATAATGGTAGATGCCCGGGACCAAGTTACTATTATTTCTTTTTCCCCCCTGATGTTGAGCTTTTCAATTTTTGCTAATAAATGATTAGCAACAA
>JAJJMC010029202.1:2726-15753 GCA_023531435.1 Papaver californicum
CTCGCTGGCTCGCTGGGTTGACTCGCCTGGTTGACCCGCTGGGTTGACCCGATCCAGCTCAGCCCGATCCAAGGGTGCCCCAATCCAAAGTGTGGGTGCCTTGATCCATTTTCCCGGGTGCCTTTAACACTTTTTGAGCAAATTTTTCCACAAATCTTTATTCTTCTGATGTACCTACAAAAGCATAAAAACACGTAATATTTGCAAAATCGAACTAACTTAATAGAAACTAGGGTGCAATTTAGACACTAAATGTGTCTATCAAGGGGTAATGCACATGTAGATATGCGAAGTATCCTATACGTTGGAGCATACTTGATGCATAAGCATCAATATGCTGGTAGCTTATCCGATGAAGCTTGAATTATGCGAAAGCATCTTTCGATCGTGCTACGTACTTGATAATGCATATTAGCATAATAAATGGCGATAGTTACGCACAATCTAGTGCATACCTTGCGAAAGCCCTCTGGCCTACACGGACTAGGCTTTGCTTCTCCTTTGGCCTTGCGATGAAGTTGGAATCGAAGTTTGCTTTACCTTAATAGGTTTAAGTTGCTTGTCCCTTTCGAATTGACCCTTTGATGAACCACGGTCATGCTTGATCCCATCAAGGTACGGGTTGGGTACGTAAGCAGCCACAATGCAATGCATTGAGGTGCAGCACCTTGCCGCTCATATCATCTAATTTGGGAGATGATTGCGACATTATTGTAACTCATATCACCTGGCTCGGCAATTTTAAGCAAGAGATGATTGTTGCCACACTTGATGGGGTAGTTGCAATTCCATTTGATGGATTGTTCATACTTCCTTGGAACCGTCGTGGCATGGAATAGCATGTGCCTAGATGTTGCACCCTTGGAAAGAACAAGATAAGTGCAGGCTCCAGCGCATGGTCGAAGCAGAATTGATGAAGTGAAAGCTTAGGCTTGAAATAACCTAGATGTTGGTCCAAGCCATGAGTTAGGCCTGGACAATGATCGAAATTATGTGATGCTTGCCAAAGGCATCCTCATTAGCTTGTATAGCCTTCAACCCTTGGTAGAATAAGGGTAAGTTGGAATGGTATGCTAGTCCAAAGCATGGGTCAGGCCTGGACAAGGATTGTTACTTAGGTGATGCTTGTCAAAGGAATTCACCATGGGCTTTAATCGCCTTGCACCCGGTCTGAGTACCATGCTTGCAAAGCATGTTTGGGAAGGAAAATATACCTGTAACGGTATAAACGTAGCTTGAATGATGTGGAACTACGTTTCGAGTATAATGCATACAAGGCATGCTTGGAAAGAAAAAATTTACCTGCACTTTCCAGCGAGAACTTAAGCTTTAAGGTCCGGTGACTCTCTTTTAAATCACGCATCGGGGAGTTGTGGCCTGCCCAGCGCAACGCGCCGGAGGCTGAATTTTCCGGTCCATGACAAATGGTATCAGAGCCAGTTCCGAGAAAACACTAGGGACTATGAGTTTTGGACTCGTCAGTGAGCAATTTTTATTGTGACTACAAAATTTTCCTTCAAAGGAAATAAAAAAAAGTTGGAAGAGTAAGCCAACCGTTGTGCGAAAATAGAATGGATAAATAAGGCCAAGTGCCTATACAAAGAAATTGTAACTCACTACTTCACTAGTTACTCCGCTAAGATTTGGACACGCTCGAGTTTGCTGTGAGTTTGCCAGGAAACCCGTTTGGAACGGTGGCTGGTATCCGACTACCCTTGGCACGGGACTTATCATCCCTACCCGTCGATGGAACGGTGTGCGTTGTCAGGTTGGATAGCACCCACTTACGAGTGGAAGACCGTCCGGGACGATGGCTTGCATCCGACTGCACTTCCATTAGAATTTGGTCCTCACGTTACTACGCTAAAAATTATTCATAAACTCGCGATGACCCTTTTCAACCTATGTGAATTTTGGGGACTCTTAAGTGTATGGTATGGGACGTCCACTTAAGATCTCGTGTTGAGTAAATTCTTTTGCATTCTTGAGCATGTGGTATGGGACGCATGTTTAGGGATCCAATTTGATTTTCTCTCGGTAGAGTTATAATACCTTTGCTGACCCTCGAGCATGCAGAATGGGACGTATGTTCGAAAAGTCGCAATCGGCATTTATGGCAATCGTAGGCCCTATTAGGATTCTGAGATATGCAGAATGGGACGCATATTCTGAAGGTTCTAATTTGTCCTCAATAACAAACATTGGACCCTTGCAAGATTTCTGTGCATCATAGAACGGGACATATGCATAGAAAACCTTAATCGATGAAGCTTGTCCACAATAGTTTTGAGTTAAATTTCGGGGACGAAATTCTTTGAAGGTGGTAAGAATGTAACACCCGCAATTTTCGCATTACGCTTACTCATGGACACGTCATGTCCTGGGTTGAAGCTTCATCCTAAGCTTATAAAGCTTACCCAGATATGCATTAGGGTGCGGATGCCTTGACCTCAAATTATAGTATTAAGGCCCTATTACGCGTGATGCGTATTCGAAGAGGCTGATAGTGCAAAGGCACTATTATACCGTGATGCATGATCCAATGCATCACTAAGACGAAGTTGCATAAGTGAGAGCATCATAATGCTAAGGCACTATTATGCCGTGATGCATTATGCATCACCAAGCCAATGTCGATATTCGATGAATGCATCATAGTGGTAAGGCACTATTATGCCGTGATGCATTATTCAATGCATCACCGACCCAAGAATGCATCACCGTGATGCATCAGCGTGTTTTATTTGTAGCTTACCTGAGAATGTCTCGATTGACTTTGGCAAGAAATCTTCATTTTCAGGCTTGCAGTCGATGGATGGCCCTTACCTTTCAAATATTTATTTGTGGAAATGAAAATAAAATATATATAGGGAGGGAGCTTTGCTTGAATGTGCATGAGCGGTAATGCACATATGAATATGATGGAGCATACTTGATGCTTATCAGCGTGTTTAAACTGTAGCTTACCCGAGAATGCTTCGCTTGGCTTTAACAAGAAATCTTCATTTTCGGCCTTGTAGTCGATGGATGACCCCTACCTTTCTAATATTTTTTTGTAGAAATACGAATAAAACATATATAGGGAGGGATATTTATTGGAATGTCCATGAGCGGTAATGCAATATAGATATGCGAAGTGGCCAATACGTTGGAGCATACTTGATGCATAAGCATCAATATGTTTGTAGCTTAACCGATGAAGCTTGAATGTGCATGAGGGGTAATGCACATGTAGATATGCGAAGTAGCCTATACGTTGGAGTATACTTGATGCATAAGCATCAATATGCTGGTATCTTAGCCGATGAAGCTTGAATTATGCGAAAGCATCTTTCGATCGTGCTACTTACTTGATAATGCATATTTGCATAATAAATAGCGATAGTTATGCACAAGATAATGCATACCTTGCAAAAGCCCTCTGGCCTACACGTACTAGGCTTTGCTTGGCCTTTGTCCTTGCGATGAAGTTGGAATCGAAGTTGGATTTTCCTTAATAGGCTTAAGTTGCTTGTCCTTTTTGAATTGACCCTTTGACGAACTAGGGTCATGCTTGATCCCATCAAGGTACGGGTTGGGTACATAGGCATCCGCAATGCAATGCATTGAGGTGCAGCACCTTGTCGCTCATACCATCTAATTTGGGAGATGATGGCGACATTATTGGTCAGTTGTCAATCGTCCAAAATAATCGAGTTCTTACTCTTCCAAAATAGATTTAAGTATAGCAAATAAGAACAAGTTCGTTCCCACAGAGAGGCAGTGATTGTGATTTATTTTCAGTTACGTGAGTAAACGGGGGGGGGGGGGTTCTGTTGTGATTTAAACTAAATTAAACTAAAGCAAACTAAAGCAAAATTAATAAAAACGTGTATCAGGGAAAGAAAGCATTGGTTAGAGAATTCATCGTCCGTTTTCCAACATGTTATCAATCAAAGCATACTCAACATTCATGCTTTAGTAACACCAATAACCCTAGAGCATCCTATCGCAGGGCTACTCTGGCAAAATTCCTAATATCATCAGAGAGGGTATCGCGCCACTCTCTGAATCCTTAACACCGGATAACTTGGTGTAAACACCAAGTTCAACCCAATGAAAGCAATGGTCTTTGTGAGTTGAGGTTATTCTAAGTAACCCGGCGCAAAGTGCAACTCGGATTCAACCTAGGTCAAGCTTCTACACATATTCGCATGGCAATTTTAAGTATCGTTAACAAATATGCTATACTACTCGTAACTAGAATCCTTTGACAATTCTGGATCGAAAACTCTAATTTAGTTGTAGATATCAATGCATGCTCATTAAATTTGCAACTTAAACAAACACACAATCAATCATACATGGCGTTATAATCAGTAGAACATGAACGATACTAAAAACAACATGAACATATAAGCATGCGCCATTCAATTGATAAACATGTTTTCCTAATTCAGATAACATCCCTAACCAATATAGAGGGTTTAGCTCATCATGGGTTTCTCAAAACCCATGGAAAATAATTAAGATACAATTTACTCAAACCCAGAGGAAATGCGACGAAGAGTTTCTGCAGAATCGCCTGTATGGAAAAAGTGGCCAGCGCCTCTTTTTCCCTTGCTGTGTAACTTCTTTTGTGTTGTCTGTCCGTGTATCCCTGTATGGTTTATTCTCCTGTTGTGTAATATATTTCTTTCTATTCAGGTCCCTTTCTTAGCAGCAAACTTCTGTGTCCTTATATACGTGAGTGTGGTTACTCTCTTCTCCTTGTTACTTCCGTGTATCTCCAGCCCAAAAACTCCTCCGTATCCAAGTCCTGTATCCTAAAAACTCCTGATTTTTCTCCACCAAATCTCCCTAATTTGCTGTAGCTTCCCCTTACGTGAGTATATTTCCCTTTCCGCGAAAATCCTTGTTTTTCCAAACTTCCCAGAAAAACTTGTTTTGATACGTGAGCAAATTCCTTTTTTCTAGCTCTTCTTACGTGAGAATATCTCCTCCAAGTGGCCTCCAATATTTGTGTCCCAAATTTGCCAAAACGAATCCCATAAGAAGGGCATAAGATATTCCTTATAGAACTTGAGTTAGCCACTTTTAGAATCCTAGTGGAATTAGGAAATGCTAAGTTCCCTTATTCCAGCCCCCCATATAAGGCAACTCAAAATTCTTTCCTAATCCCATATGACCTCCCCAAGCTAGCTACTACTCCACCAAGGCTAGCCACTAGTCCACCAAACCACTCTAGCACCTCCAACTAGCCACTTAGCACTTTAGCACTTGCGGTTCAGCCAACTTAGCGCCTGGGCGCTAGCAGCACAAGCTAGTTTGCCACCAGGTGGCTTTTCCCATAACTTCCTCATACGAGATCAGAATGACCTCGTTCTTTCGCCGTTGGCTTCGTAATTCAATTTCCTACACTGTAAAAGGTGAAAGGCTTAAATTAAGCATAGTTTTACTGGATCCTCGGTAATTCTTCTCATACAACTCCATTCTGCAGATTTCTGAACTGTAACCTGAAAAGACAACTAAACTTCGAAAGTAATAATAAAACATAGTAATTCACTCAAATATAGAAAATAAGGGTCAGGAAAAACTACTTAAAATGTATGATTTATGCACCTATCAATTATGGTAACTCATATCACCTGGCTCGGTAATGCTAAGCAAGAGATGATTGTTGCCACACTTGATGGGGTAGTTGCAATTCCATTTGATGGATTGTTCATACTTCCCTGGAACCGTCGCGGCATGGAATGACATGTGCCTGGATTGAGTATGCTTGCGGGTGCTTATGTGCTGCGGTATTGAGTATGCTTACGGGTGCGGGCGTAACTAAGGCTGCGGGCCAACCAAGATTTACGTTTTTAAACATAAATTTTTTCATTAAATTTTGTTTTAAATGTGGGGGCGTATGACCTGGCAAGAATAACTCTATTCATAAAAGAAAATATGTGTTGACCGTTTTATTACCGTTTTATAATTAAATTTCACACTTAATTTTGTGATTAGTTATAAAATTTATTCTCATTTATTAACGCACAGATTTCACTCCATGTTTTGGCTATAAAAGAAAAAAGAATTTTTCATTTCAAACTACTCCAGAGCAGGCTACTATCCCTAGCTCTTTTCCCCTCTTCTTGTTTTGTTTTGCGCAAATTGAGTTTTTATTTCACTCCCATCTATCTTGATGTTAAGTTCGTATGATGGTGATCTGTATTGTGCTAATTCAAATCATAACGGGCAGTTCTACTGATGTGATTTGGAATTACCCAATATAAATAACCGCAATCGCACGGCGTCTAACTAGTAGACAACGGCAAGTACGGGTCGAACCCACGGAGAGCGGGGAAATACTGCAATTAATATCTCTAATAAACTAACCAAGAGGAATATTTTTGTGATTTTTATATTAATAAATAAAATAACAAACTAACTAAACTAATAAAATGTGACCGAGTAGAGAGAGTCGGTAACCAGGGTTTTCAGTATCCACCACTATTTAATTCATGAATATTTAGAGTCGTAAATATCGCTGGGACGCCCTAAACATGATGCATCAAAAAGCCCTAGTCTCAAGCATACACCATAAAATTGCGCTAGCGAGAAAATTATACGAAACTAATTAAAGGTCTACAAATAATACTTGGCTATTCTAAGTATACCCCATCAAAAGATTTAACCTAAGCATGGAATATCAAATAAGTAAACAAATATATTTTTAGAATAACAATTGTATATCAGAACCATGGAACATCAAAACCATAGGCCAAGCATGCACCATAAACGACAATACAATTGTTTAAAATCATGAATTTAATCTATTTAAATCATAATGGTCTGTATCAAATATTTAATTCAATTGATCTAAAACTGTAAGTGGTTTCAACATTAAACTCTAGTTACAAATTAATTTAGAACATGGAGATGGATTTCTTAAAACCCATAAAAATAATTAGAAAAACTAGAGGAAGAAAAGATTAAACCCTTTTTTTGGTTTTTGTTCTTGTATCTTTCCTTCGTTCGTAGCTCTGCGTCAAAGAGCAGCTTCCCTTCCCTTCGTTCACGTCCGCCTCCAAAGAAACTATCCAGGAGAAAAATATCTCCCAAAATCCGAATGAAAAAGGAACTCCCCCCACAGCTGACGTCGTTTTTTTTCTTTTATACTCTCACTTTCACGTGCTAACCAAGAAAAGTACTCATCCAATAAAACCTAGCAGCTCCACGTGACGCATACCTAGCCAACACTTTACTTCTCTTAATTTGTCGTGTATAGGTTCTAGGAACAGCCTGTTCCCTTAATTTGCTTCTCTTAATTTGCCGTCTTTTCTCACAGCATGCCTTGCTGTCCCACTTTTTAGCCAACATACCACCTACTGCTTGTGACTGTTCGCCTCTTCACACTTCCATCACGTCTCCAATCAAGTACCATAGCTTCATCAAACCAACATAGCCTTCCCTGGATTTACGCCCAAAAGATGCCTGCACTTACTGATGCCTACCACTTCTCATTTCTGTTTGTATTCACCACATCATACGTCCTCCAAGACTGCACCACGTGCTTAACAGTCTAGTCAAACTCAAAAGCTCCAACTTCTTTACTGTTACCAAGTCCACAAAAAATCATGAACTTATTAAAATGCAAGTTCACTTACTAAATGCGTAGGCTCATTATAATTAATTAATGTGCAGCCGTGAATCAACTATTTTTTGGGTGTTTTTGCTATTATTAATTTGGTCCAATTAACCATATTTTTCTTGTAACTAGTATTTTATACGAACCATCTATTAAAATAATAAAATATATTATTAATACAAATTCAAGTACTAACAAATATAGATTAAGTGGTAAAAATGTATGAATTACGTGCTTATCATCTATCCTGGACACATCTTCACTGTTGGGTTATAGCATCTCTCATTATTGAGGAGTACGCGAGAACTATTGTGTTAAGGAAAATTTGCTGAGCAGGTGGCTCTGTCCTAGTGTGTGCATCAACTTCAGAGATTTATCTAACGTTAACATTTTTCTCCTGTTTAGTGTTTTCATTGTTGCAGAACCAACAATCTTAACACAATATCTATTTCTTATGTTTCAATGGCTAAAAGTGTTGTTGACAAACCACAAAAGTTCAGTGGAAAAGACTTCAAAAGATGGCAATCCAAGATGTTGTTCTTTCTGAGTTTTCAAATGTTAGATGAATTAGTTATGAAACCTTTTGATGAAATTTTGAATGATCCGGGTAATGAAAGAGAATTAGAATGTTGGGGCAGACAGAACTATATGGCTGAAAACCATATTCTCAACTTTTTAGAAGATGCTCTTTATGTTTTCTATAACGCAAAAGAACACTTTTCTGCATTTGACTTATGGCTGCATTAGAAGCAAAATATGAAGCGGAAACTGCTGCTAGTAAGAAGTTTTTGGTAGCCAGGTTCCTGGAATACAAAATGATAAATGTCAAATCTGTGGTAGACCAATTTCTTGAACTTCATCGAATTATCAATGAAATTATTGTTGAATGTATGGTGATTGATGAAACGTTTCAAGTGTCTGCGGTGATTGAGAAATTACCGCCCTATTGGTCTGAATACAAAAGAAGATTGAGACATGAAACTGGTGAAGTCCTTATGGTTGAATTGGGTAAGAAGATTCAAGTGGAAGAATTGATGTGTTCAAAATACAAAAATGTATCTTCCGCAAGGGACATGTCCAACAAGGCCCATGTGATGGAACACAAGTCTTCCGCAAGCTTGGACCGCAGCAACCGCAAGCTTGGTCCGCACAAAAAAGGTACTTTCCCGAAAGCCAAATCTGGCATTGGTAAAATTAAAGGTGCGTGTTATGTTTGCGGTATTCCTGGCCATATAGAAATGCATTGTAGGAAACGTAAAGACTTTAATAATAATAATCCCAATGCTTATTTAGTTGAAAGCAACAAGATCGAGTTTTCTGGCACGGTGTCTGAAGTCAATTTGGTAACCAATGTGAGAGAATGGTGGGTAGACTCTGGTGCTACCAAGCATGTCTGCGGAAACAAAGATATGTTCACCTCCTATCAGAAGGTAGGGGAAGGAGAAAAACTCTACATGGGTAACTCGTCCGCAGCACAGGTTGCGGGAAAAGGCAAAGTTGGGATGAAGCTCACTTCTGGCAAAACTCTCACATTGAATGAAGTTCTTCATGTTCCGGACATCTGCAAAAATCTTGCATCTTGTGGTGTGTTAGATGATAAGGGATTTAAACTTGTATTTGAATCTGGGAAAGTTATTGTCACTAAGGGTAAAGACTATGTAGGAAAGGGTTATAAGACTGAGGGCCTTTACAAATTAAATGTAACCTCTGTTGAAATGAATAAAAATGATTCTTCTTATGTTTGTGTGTCATTGAATGTTTGGCATGGTAGACTTGGTCATGTAAACTATAAGTCAATGAAAAAACTGGCTAGCATAGGCTGCATACCCAAATTTATTTTGGATAATGAACATAAATGTGAAATTTGCATAGAATCAAAATATGCTAAAAAGTCTTATAAGAAAAATATTCAGAGAAATTCTAGACCCTTATAATTAATTCATTCAGACCTAGTTGACATGAAATCTGTTCAAACTAGAGGTGGTAAAAAATGGTTTGTCACATTTATAGATGACTGTACGAGGTACTGTCATATTTATTTACTTAAAGGTAAGGATGATGCCTTAGAAGCCTTTAAGATTTATAAACTAGAAGTTGAAAACCAAATGAGTACTACTATTAAAACTGTTAGGTCTGACCGAGGTGGTGAGTATGTAATCCCTATAGGAGATTTTTGCATAGAACACGGCATTATACATGAAGTTACCCCTCCTTATTCACCATAATCTAATGGTGTCGATGAATGGAAAAACCGAACCCTTAAGGAGATGATGAATGTCATGTTAATTAGTTCAGGACTACCGGCGAACTTGTGGGGGAGGTTGTCCTCCCAACTTGCTATGTCTTGAACAGAGTACCCTTTAAGGGATCAGACAAAACTCCATATGAGTTATGGAAAGGTAAACAACCTTCTTATGCATACTTTAAAGTGTGGGGGTGTTTGGCTAAGGTGTCTATCCCTCCACCTAAGAGAACCAAGATAGGACCCAAAACCGTTGACTGTGTCTTCATAGGGTATCCTGAACATACTAATGCATATAGATTTATGGTTGTGAGTTCTGAAATATCTGAAATTGGTATGAATACTATTATGGAATCTAGGGATGTTGATAGGTGCATAAATCATACATTCTGAGTAGTTTTTCCTGACCCTTATTTGCTATATTTGAGTGAATTATTAGGTATTTTGATTACTTTCGAAGTTTAGTCGCCTTTTCAGGTTACAGTTCAGAAACCCGCAGAATGGAGTTGTATGAGAAGAATTACCGAGGACCTAGTGAGACTCTGTTTAATTTAGGCCTTTCACCTTCCACAGTGTAGGAAATTGAATTACGAAGCCAACGGTGAAAGAATGAGGTCATTCCGATCTCGTATGAGGAAGTTATGGGCAAAGCCACATGGTGGCAAACTAGCTTGTGCTGTTAGCGCCCAGGCGCTAAGTTGGCTGAACCGTATGTGCTAATATGCTAAGTGACGAGTTGGAGGTGCTAGAGTGGTTTGATGGGCTAGTGGCTAGCCTTGGTGGAGTAGTATCTATCTTGGGGAAGTCATATGGGATTAGGAAAGAGTTTGGAGTTGATTTATCTTGTTGGAGTGGAATAAGGAAACTTAGCACATTTCCTAGTTCTACTAGGATTGTGAAAGTGGCTAACTCAAGTTCTATAGGAAGAAATCAGGCCTTTCTCATGGCAAGCCTTTTGGAGAGGTGGCTATAGCATATATTGGAGGCTCAAGGGATATTTGGGGGTCAGGTTCACTATACAAAGTTTGCATAACCAAGTTAGCCACAAGTTGGCAGCCGAGAGTTTGAAGCAACAAAGGAAACTCACGAAAAGGCTGAATTCAAAGTTCTCACGCAACTAATTTCGGATTTGAGCACATACAAAACACAAAGTATCCAGGAGTTTTTGGATATATATACATACACGGACAGAAAAAGAGAGAAGAATACAGGGACAGACGTACACATCAAGGAAGAAGAGGCTGCTGGCTACTTCCGCAGCTCTTCGGAGCTGTGATCATTCGTCGCAACTTTTCCGGGTTTGATTTAATTTATTTCTTAATTGTTTTCCATGGGTCTTGAGAAACCCATGATGAGCTAAACCCTCTATATTGGTTAGGGATGTAATCTGAAGTTTAAAGACATGTTTATCAATTGAATGGCGCATGCTTATATGTTCATGTTGTTTTTAGTATCGTTCATGTTCTACTGATTACAACGCCATGTATGATTGATTGTGTGTTTGTTTAAGTTGCAAATTGAATGAGCATGCATTGATATCTACAACTAAACTAGAGTTTTCGATCCGGAATTGTCGAAGGACTCTAGTTACAAGTAGTATAGCATATTTGTTAACAATACTTAAAATTGCCATGCAAGTATGTGTAGAAGCTTGACCTAGATTAAATCCGAGTTGCGCGATGCATCGGATTATTTAGAATAACCTCAACTCACAAAGACCATTGCTGTCATTGGGTTAAACTTGGTGTTTACATCGAGTTAACTGGTGTTAAGAATTCAGAGAGCGGCGCGATACCCTCTCTGATGATCTTAGGAGTTTTGCCGGAGTAGCCCTGCGATAGGATGCTTTAGGGTTATTGGTATTACTAATTCATGAATGTTGAGTATGCTTTGATTGATAACATGTTGGATAACGGACGATGAAATCTCTAACCAATGCTTTCTTTCCCTGATACACGTTTTTATTACTTGCGTGATTACTTTTAGCTTAATTTAGTTTATTAAAACAACAACAAAACCCCCCCTGTTACTCATGTAAATTAGAGATAAATAACCATCACTAGCCTCTCTATGGGAACGAACTTGTTCTTATTTCCTATACTTAAATCTATTTTGGAAGAGTAAGAACTCGATTATTTTTGTTGATTACGACACGACCGGATGTTGTGTTCTTTGAAAATGTTTTTCCTTTGAAATCTTAATCTCGCATGATATGTGTTCATCCCCTAGATGTCCCTTCTACTAGTCAGACTTTACCTGTAGAGGAAGATGAATTTGAGCCTAGAAGAGGTAAAAGACTTAGAATTGAAAAATCTTTTGGGCCAGACTTCATAACATGCTTAGCTGAGACTGATCCACAGACTTATAGAGAAGCCATGACTTCTTCTGAAGCTCCATGGTGGAAAGAATCCGTTATTGGTGAAATGGATTTCATTCTACAGAATGATACTTGGGAGATTGTAGATTTACCTCTAGGGTGTAAACCCATAGGTTGTAAATGGATCTTCAAAAGAAAATGTAAAGTAGATGGAACTGTGGAAAAATACAAGGCTAGATTAGTAGCTAAAGGTTATAAACAAATAAAAGGTGTAGATTTCTTTGATACTTATTCACCTTTTACGAGAATTACTTCCATTAGGATGTTAATTGTTATTGCTGCCATTCATAACTTAGAGATACATCAAATGGATGTAAAAAAAACTTTTCTAAATGGTGAATTAGATGAAGAAATTTATATGGACCAACCTGAGGGCTTTGTAGTGAAAGGTTGTGAGAACAAAGTTTATAAATTGAGAAAATCTTTGTATGATTTAAAACAAGCACCTAAACAATGGCATGAAAAATTTTGATCATGTAATGATTTCTAGTGGTTATAAAATAAAATCTGACAAGTGTGTTTATACTTGTGAATGATGCCTGTGTGATTGTATGCTTGTATGTTGATGATATGCTTATACTTGGTACAAACATGGATGTAATTAATTCCACTAAGAACAGGCTAAATGAGAACTTTGACATGAAAGACTTAGGCCCCGCTGATGTAATCTTAGGGATGAACATTAGAAGAGATTCTAATGGATATAGTCTTAGTCAATCTCATTATGTTGAATATGTGCTTAGAAAATTTGATAGACACATTTTAGTGTCTAATTTGCACCTTAATTTCTAGT
>JAJJMC010029211.1:0-31445 GCA_023531435.1 Papaver californicum
AAATTGGTACCGGAAGATGCAGAATGGTGTGTGTTAGTGTTTTTTTTCTTCATAATAATAAAATTAAAAATATGCACAAACACATTAAAAAGGAAATAAAATCTAAAATCAGAAATTAAGGAAATAAAAATTGGATTTTACTAACCTTATGGTAGGCAATTTTCCACAAAATTTTGTATAAAAATATTACCTGCACAATAAAGACAAGAAATACCCAAATGAAATATAGAAAAGAAAATAATAAAAATAAAATTCTAAACTACTAATCTAATTAACACAAAATTAAAAATTAACTAAGAATATTATTTCTCAATCTCCGGCAGCGGCGCCAAAAATCGATAAGATTTTTAACCTATAGCCGCAATCGCACGACAACTACAAAGTAGAAGCGGCAAGTATGGATTTGTCCACGGAGATTGATTATAATATTTTAATTAATAAACTAATTATGTGCTAATACAAGAAATTTTTGTTGTTGATTTTACGAATTAATTTTAAAGACAATTACTAAAGTAAATTGATTGATTGAAAAATAAGAGAAAATTCTAGGGTTTCAGATTCCACTACTTTTGAAGTTTTTTAAACTAATTTATCACTACTTCAACTATTACTCCCTAATTACTCAAAACAACTTTCAAACCCAATCTCATGTTTTGGAAGATTTTTCGTTTTTAAACTTAATACTACAACTTTCGTTGTTCTGCCAAAAAAAATCTAATTCTCCTTCGCTTATAAAATATCAATAGCCTAAAAACTATCCCAAACAAATATTTTTAAAGCTTTTTTTTAGAAGAGAAAATTATTAATCGTTGAAAAGCACAAATATGGAGTAAAATATCAAAAAAATTGAAAACTAATAGTTACACATTAAAAATAGTTTCCTCATACACCCTAGAGAATTTATTTATCCCCTTATAACATACGAAATAAAATAAAATTAAGAATTCATGGATTTTATTAATGAAAAGAGGCTTACAATTTTTCTTTAATTTCTAGTCGATTTGACGACTGATTTGAGGTGATGTGGAAGAAGAACGAATTTCTTTAGTTGTTGAATAAGACTGCTTGTTGATGCAATCAAAGAACAACAACTTCCACACTATCAAGTTTCTGAAAATATTGTTATATTATTGAAGAAATTGTTGCTGAAGGTGTTGGATTCAAAAGAAAAGGTAACACAGTAGACGACAGTTTGCTTGTGTGGTATCTTCTTCTTCCTCTTCTCTCTGAAAGTGAAGAACACGATCTGATTTTTTCTCTCTCTTGTTTTTGTGATGCCCTCTCCCCCCAACTCTCGATACCTTCTCATATTTATAGTAGAACCTCAATACCACTTTAAATTACGTTTAATATCTTTTCATTCAATGTAGATTTCTTGGCAGGATCATGTTGTTCCCTTTTTTTACTCAGACTTGAGAATCATCTTCATGAGGTTTCCTTACTCGAGCTTGGTATACTTGATAATGTTTCCATACCCGAGCTTGAAAATAACATCTCCACCTTATTTAGACCCGAGAATATATTCTCATATAGTATATTCTTTGTCTCCAGCTCGGGAAATATTCTTTCCTGATTTGTTTTTATAACAAATTTTCTCGAGATTTATAGTTTCCAAACTACATACAATTCCCACCATTAAGACAAGAAAATATTCTTGTCTTAATCTCCTTGAATATATCCAAATATAGTTCACGAGTTTACTTGACAAAAAGATTCCCGCCAATTTTAAATTTTAATGGAGAGAAGGGGTAAGTGCCTTTAACCAACTTGTGGATGCCTTTATCAATTTTAAGCCCATTTTTCATAATTTATTTACTCTTTAAAAATACCTACAAACATACAAAATAACCAAATTAGTATAAAAAATGAGAACTATTAGTACAAATATGGGATCAAATAAGACACATAAATTTGTCTATCACTACTCCAGAAAAAACATTGTTAAATTTTAAATGAATGTGAAATAAAATTAATAATTTTTTTTTTTTTGCTTTATGAAGCTCATTATGCAATCTTAAGGGATTTTCTGGTTACATGCTTTCTAATTCAATTACAAATATCATAAATAGTTGGGGTGGAGTTATAGCCGTTGGATGTGTTTGGAATTATAGTATAGGTATGCTAGGACGCTCGACTTAAAATACCTCGGTCGATTCATATTGCATCGTTTAACCAATTTCCCACTGTCCAAAACCGAATTTACCTATTCGCCTGGTTTGTAATTTTGGTAAATCTACCAATCCCACCGGAATTACTCTTACTGACGTCGTTAGAGGATGATTCTACAGGAAGGAAGGCCTACCTCGATACTGTTAGGCCCCAATATTTGCTAACCTATACAGTTTACCACAAACCCAAAAAAGAACACAACAAAAGACAGTTACATCTTGTGCCGGTAGTAAAGAGTGCTAATAAGACAGCCCACAATGTAGCCCAACGCGGTGAAGAAAATGATGTTGTTCACATGGCATGGCCCATTCCACCTTTCTGGTTGTACAAGCAATCAAGCATTATATGGCCATGTAAGATCTTGTGTGTGCGGTTACTTTGAATTTTTTGGTTCTTAAAACAAACAAGAAAACAAATAAATCGACCGATGATGGCGTCATTTCAATTTTTAAGATCATAATTAACCTTGAATCGGATCACATGGAGGTCCCAGAGAATATCCACCTTATTTTTAACCAAACCCAACACGTATTTATAGCCGCCCACTCTCAGTCTCAAAATTTCCAAAAGACCCGACCACACCACCTTCTCATTTTCCAGGTACACGTCACTTCACTATTACTGTCTGTACTCTCTGCCACGTGCCATGCAAACAACTCATCTTGACCACGCGTATAACTCACAGTGAACTCAAAGTCTACAGTCTACACACATTTGAGATACAAGTTTGACAAGAACTATTCATTTGGTGGAGAGAGTACAGATAGACAGCAGAGATCGGAAAAGTTAGAACAACATAGCTAAGCAAACTGTCAGTCATATACTGTACTTTATAATTTTCTTTTTCTGTTTAGAAAAAAAAAAAGTGCCGGTTGGCCGGTGATTTTGTTTGTCAGATTCCGGTGAATGATTCATTAATCTACCTGCCGGGATAGTCAACTGTCAGTTACTTACACTGAACCGTCGTGTAAGGGGGGAAAGAAAAGTTGTTTCATCTTGCGGTCTATTTCTCACACACACTGTGAAAATTTAGCTTTTTTCTACGTTTAATTATTATTCATAAGAATAGGAATATAAAAGTAAATAAATTACGTAATTGTTTTTGTTGTTTCTGTTAACGCAAGATTTTCGCCATTCCATCCGTTTTCTTTCCCTTCCTCCTGTCCATTTTTTCATTATAACGAAATCGCCACCGTATTTCTTGGTGATTTTGCACCTACCTTAATCATCATCATCATCTTCTTATTTCTTTTATTCATTTTTGATCCGAATTTTTTTCTATTTCTTCTTCTTCGTGTTCTTGAATTTTGCATTGAATTTCTCCCTAATAATATAATGTTACATTGAATTCATCGATGTCGATCGTGAGATCTAATTCCTTGAATCGTAGTGGTGTTCGTGATTCATTCTCTCTTTCTGCTACTTCTTCTTCTACAACTTCTTCAAATCCCAACAACAACAACCATACAAACAATAATGGATTTCGGATCAATAGCAGCAATAACAACAATAGAGTCAATAACAGCAATACAAACAATATCAACAGCAATTACATAATAAACGGTATCAGCAGCAATAGTAGTAGTATGAATAGTTGTGATCCGAGGCAAAGAATGGATTCATCATCAAGACAAAATTCTATAAGTGAAGTACCACCACAATTGTTATTGGTGGATCATAGAGATTTGAAAATAAATGATATAGTTGGGAATGGAATCTGTGGTATATTGTATAAATGGGTCAATTATGGTAAAGGTTGGAGACCAAGATGGTTTGTATTACAAGATGGTGTTCTTTCTTATTATAAGATTCATGGACCTGATAGGATTGAATTAAATCAAGAAACGGAGAAAGGATCGAGAGTTATTGGCGAAGAATCTATTCGCAGAATCTCTCGTCATCGTAGGCATCATCATCATGTTAATGGTCAACATCGTCGTAAAGCTTTTGGTGAAGTTCATCTCAAGGTATATATACATACTCCTAATTTCCCCTTATTGGACGGATTTTTATTAAATTTAGGGTTTGTTTCTTTCAATTCAAGATAGCAATTACAGAAGTAGGGTTATTAGATGGTTTATCAATTTATTTAGTTCAGATATAGTTGGTATGTGGAATGGATTGTTAGGTTGTTTCAATAAGAAAATGTGTGTGTAGGTTTCTTCTATTCGAGAGAGCAAGTCGGATGACAAGAGATTCTCCATTTTTACGGGAACGAAAAGGTTACATTTGAGGGCAGATGCTAGGGAAGATCGAGCGGCATGGATGGAAGCATTACAGGCGGTGAAAGATATGTTCCCTAGGATGTCGAATAGTGAATTAATGGCTCCTATTGATAATGTTGCCGTCTCTACTGAAAAGTTGAGACAACGATTGTTAGAAGAGGGAGTTGGTGAAGCTGCTATTCAGGACAGTGAACAGATTATGAGGACCGAATTCTCAGCTTTGCAGAACCAACTCGTTCTTCTAAAGCAGAAACAATCTCTCCTCATCGATACACTTCGCCAGCTAGAGGTACATTCATCGATTCATAAAAAACATCAAATTCGGAATTCTTCTTCTCTGCAGAATTTTGAACGTCCTGATGTTTTTCGAACCGTCAAAGTTATAAGCATTTAAAATAAGATAGAGATTTTTAATTGATTCTTTTCTTCCATACTTTAGTACGTACATACCGATTTACTGATTTGTAATTCGTTGATTTTTCATTTCTACTATTTTGTACCAATCGCTTTTAATTTATAAAACATCGGAAACCTTGTGTACCATCTGTCATGATTTACCCAGTGAACAGATTAAGAGTTTTCTTATCTTTTCTATTTTTATGCTGCATTAGAATGGAGTTTCTACTTCAAATTTAACAAGGCGTGCAATTAGATCTTCAAACATAATCAAAATTGTTGTAGGGGTTGAACATAAGAAATAAGTAGTCGCCACACAGGTCCAGTTGCCCAGGTCAGAAACATATATTATAGTGGTGAAACCAGCTTTGGACTATTATGAGATATCTTGATAGTGATATTGATAACTAAAGGAAATGTGTATACATAATAAACTATCAGGTGAGTGTTTTGTGCTCTTTCTATATCAGGAATGCAGTGTGTTGTTATAAAGTCCGTTATAGTCATTGCACGGTACAACTCTGAACATTGTAAAGGTAGTCATTTTATACTAGGTTAGACTTGCTTTTAGAAAGTTTCAGTCATTATTTCCAAGTGTTGCCATACCATATCATCCTTATAAGTTTGTAACTCTACCTTGTTCCAAGGGCCAAAAATTCTCAAGAGTTAATCTTAACTGCAGTTTTAATAGGAACTATCTGTTTCATAGAAGAGCCACTTTCTTGCGCTCAATGCTGGTTTTTATATTTTTCAACAGATCTGTTGGCAGCTCTGATTTTTGATTAGTCCCCGTTGCAGAGTCTAGTAACAAATTTATTGTTTATGTTTTGAATCTGCGAGGAACTCATTCCTGAACATTGAAACTTGTGATATTCTGTTAGGGCACTAGATACTGTGGTTTTCACAAGAATGGTGTATCCAAAGAAAAGTTGCACAGCTTAAAATGTCTATTGGCTGAAGATTGGACCATAAGGGTCCTGAGTTTTTGTTGACAGTTAACGTGGTAGAGGCTTAACCATTATAGTCTCTTTAAACATACTGAGCGCTTCTCTTTCAGTCGCAGTTTTATGATTTCTTAAGTTATCTGATACCAACAGTTGTTGAGTGAATAATGCATAAATTTGAATGACTTCCTCTCTTTGGGTCCCAATATAAATTTCAGTACATCGCATCTGTATTCCCTTAATGCTTACTTAACTGTCGCACTCAGGCACTGTAGTAAAGATGCCGATTCTATGTTTGTCCACTTTGTTGTCTATTAGATCTTAACTTTGCTGTGGATTGATTATTTTGTTTGATGCTGGTATACTGTTAAGAAAGAGCTATTTACCCTAATGATAATGGTTTCTTATTCTAAATCGTTATTGTAATTCTTAACTACCCTACGATTCATGATATGCTGTTTACTTTTGTTTTAGCAAGTATCTTTTTGACTTACATTAGCAAAAAGCAGCATATACTAGTAAATCAGTTATGATAGTTATCCTCAGTAGTCATGGTTTATAGTTTTATTTCTGATTAAGTGCTACTACTCTTCACCCCCCTTTGTCATAGATTCTAAGTTAGTCAGAAAGTTTCCTTGCTAAACTGTGACGTATATATGTATCGTGTAGACAGAAAAGGTTGACTTGGAGAATACGCTTGTCGATGAGAGCCAAAGACAATCGAAAGAACAAGGGGATTCCTCAAGATCAAGGCAAGACAAATCTAGTGGTATGGAGAATTGAAAGATAAGATGCCCAGACGGCTTAAGATCCTATCTGTTCCTGTAGTTTTTATGTTAGCATCTTATACTAACAACATCATTTGCCCATGCTTTTTTCAGAAGGATCTGCAAGTGAATCTGATGATGACAATGAAAGACATGATGCCGCAGATGAAGAAACTGACGAAGATGACAACGCTTTCTTTGATACACGGGATTTCCTGTCAACAAGTTCATTTAGGAGCAGTGGTTCTGAGTTTCATAGATCATCCTTTGACTCGGATGATGAAGAGCTTTATGCTGTTGATTCTGAAGATGGCACAGATGCTTCTATTATATCTGTTGGGATTAACCACCCTTATGTCAGGCGGCGTAAGAAATTGCCTGACCCAGTGGAAAAAGAGAAAGGAGTCAGCCTCTGGTCGATGATTAAAGATAACATTGGCAAAGACCTTACGAAAGTTTGTCTTCCTGTCTACTTCAATGAGCCCTTGTCGTCCTTACAAAAGTGTTATGAAGATTTGGAGTACTCTTTCCTTCTTGATCGAGCTTATGAATATGGCAAAAGGGTAAGCGTCCCTCTTAAAAAAAATCCGCCAAAAGTTGATTTATATACTGCACTGAATACCTTCTTGATGCGTCGATAATTAACCTTTATCATTTTTACGTATAAAAGTAATGTTCTTGCTTAGACATATCATGCTGACAAGATACCTCCGGTGTTCTCGTAGGAGCATATGATCAGCATATATATTCATTCTGCTTCATGAAATTGTTAACTTTAGCTAGTGGAATCTATGTCATTTTCATGTCATTTATGCAGATACCCTAGTAGATAATATTCAAGTATGTTGGTAAATGTTGAACTGTCACACGAGTAACAGAAACTTAAGGTGTGAACTGTTTGGGGAGTGCCCAACTGGCTCCTAGGTGAGGCCACTTTCCCAGCTCCTAGAACAACATAGCCATCCATGCTAGTCCAATTATTTTGATTTTCTGTTTGTTAGATTCTTTATGCAGCCAAATGTATCAACTTATACTTGCAAGACATATATCTTAGTCCTTCAAATCGTACTCAGTGGAGCAGTACCTGCAAATCATTTCTTGGAGGAACAGCTTACTTAATCTGTTCCTCCTGTCCAAGCTGTGTAGGTCAAATTCTAACTATTAGTCAGAGCATGTGTCTTTAGGGTTGTGAAATTCAGAGACACGTCCTGTTACTGAATGGAATTCTAAGTATGGTTGTATGTTAGACGATGAAGACAACAAGCTGACTGTTAAAGTTTTTGGTAATAGAAGACTAAGAAATATAGACAACGGGGGAGGTTATTTTTGGGAGGTGAAATTGTCCCTATATATATTTGCTGGTGGATCCGCATTGTCCTCTAGTTTACAACCTTGCTTGACAGGCTTCAATCACAACCACAAATAGAGATGATGGACTGAGAGCATAAACATAAAGGACTGTGTCCAGTAGGCCCCATACCCTTATTGGTTGGGATCTTTGGGATCCTAACTGGAGACTAAATATTATTTTGGTTATATTTATAGTTGGTCCCTATTGATTGATTTTTCATATTACTTTACCAAGTTGTCTTTTTAGACTAATTTTTCATTTTATTTTCTTTGCTGTTGTCATCAGTGATTTGTTGTAATTTCATTCAGGAAAAGTAAAAAAGACTTCAGCTAACTGACAGTGGCATTCACTTGTATTGCATTTTCTAACACCGTTATCTTTATGATTTTCCAGGGCAATAGCCTTATGAGGGTTCTTAATGTAGCAGCATTTGCTGTATCTGGATATGCTTCCACCGAGGGAAGAAATTGCAAGCCATTTAATCCACTTTTGGGTGAGACATATGAGGCTGACTATCCAGACAAAGGTGTCCGTTTTTTCTCAGAAAAGGTTTCGTCTTCACTTCTACCTTTCTGGCCTTACTCTGTTCTGCATATCTCGTCTAACTTTGGTCTGTTACTCTGACTGGCTACAATCATCTCAGCATGCTGGCACTACAGTTTGATTCAGTATGTAGGGTTACTTATGAAATTGATTGGTCTGTTGAATGGAGGAATTATTTTAGTTACAGACACACACACATATTCTCTGCCCTGATGGGAGTCCTTTTACTTCAAAGGAAATTATTCTACGATATTCCTAGAAAGTTTTCCATATGAGTGTGCAGGTGAAGTTGTTCAGACTCTGATAATGACTATGTTGATGTCATGAGTGCAAATAAATGCTTTCGAACACAACTTCGACTCTTCTACTTAGATATTGTCGGTCTATTATATTCTTTAAGCTTAAGACATGTCCCCTGTCATAGGTCTTTTGTATCCTTTAGGATTGGTCTTCCTTATGCATGATTTTAGTAGAGAATAAAACCACCGGCGAGAAGAATAGTGTCGGACTTGTTATAAGGATGTAGAGGTTCCCGGGCTTGGAGTAACTCACTTTTTGTTTCTGACATCCAAGTACCATTATGAGGGCATGATTAATAGTTCCAGATAACTTAAACTGCGAATGTATGAAATTATTCTGAACATGATAGTGTGAAATGATCATTTTAGCTTGTAAAACTGTTGAATGCATACATTAAGGCCCGAGGAATTAAATTGTTTTGTCGATACGAGTCTGTGTAATACGTATTTGAGTTTTCCAGTGGGTATTTTGTATTCTATTTTTTCGTTTACAATTTGATTGTTCGTTCATTTCCTTCTGTTATTACTTAAGCTCTTTCAAGTACCATTTGGTTACGGATTCGTCTCTGTTAAAGCAGGTTAGTCATCACCCCATGGTTGTTGCATGCCATTGTGAGGGTAATGGCTGGAAATTTTGGGGAGATAGTAATTTAAAAAGTAAATTTTGGGGACGTTCAATACAACTCGATCCTGTCGGCGTTCTTACTCTCGAGTTTGATGATGGAGAAGTTTTTCAATGGAATAAGGTATGAAAAGAAACATGATGTAAATAACCAGACTTATTTCCTCCTGAGCTGAGTGGTGGATTCTTTACAATCAGGTTACAACATCCATTTACAACCTTATATTGGGGAAGCTCTACTGTGACCACTATGGTACAATGCGTATACAAGGAAATCATGAATATTCGTGCAAGCTGAAATTCAAAGAGCAATCCATCATAGACCGAAATCCTCATCAGGTTGGTTGTAGTCATTTTTGTTTCGTTTGATTTATGCGCCACTCTTAGTTGTTGGTCTCTCTATTGTCATTACTGGAGTGATAGCTTATAACATTATTTACCATTTAATTGTTACTGCAGTCAAAATATATGGTATTTCCAAGATTAACTGTACATGAATTATTAAACTTACGATTTCTAAATGATGTATGTGTACTGATATCTTACAGGTACAAGGAGTAGTTCAAGATAGGGGTGGTAAAACAGTAGCAACAGTTTTTGGTAAATGGGATGGCAGCATGCATTATGTACTTGGAGACTGTTCGGGTAAGGGAAAAGGTTCCGAATCGTTTCCCGATTCACGGATGCTTTGGAAGCGGAGCAAGCCACCAAAATTCCCAACACGATATAACTTGACCCGCTTTGCTATTACACTCAATGAACTTGTTCCTGGATTAAAGGTCTGATATTCACAAAACTGGTGATCTATTTGTTGTGTTATCTCGTTTTGATTCAGCTATTTGTACTGGTGGTTTTAATGTACAACTTCTACTTCTTATGTGTAGGAGAAGTTGCCACCGACAGACTCAAGGCTCAGACCTGACCAGAGGTGCCTAGAGAACGGTGAGTACGAAATGGCAAATTCAGAGAAACTGCGGCTTGAGCAGAGGCAGCGTCAGGTATATTTTGTTTATCTGTGTATTGCTTTTCCTTTGTAACATCAAGTATCACGTCTTTAGAGTTTGTTGACTTAAACTGGTAGCACCCCATTGATGTGAGAGTTTATGTTGAAGTTAATGGCCAGTTTTATGTAGTTATTATTCTCTACCGAGATGAGAGCTTGTCAACAGAACCGGCCTCTCTCCTGATATGTGTTGGGAAATAGATTTGGGGAGTTAATGTAGCTTTAGTGTAAACATATACACCAGTTAGATGCCGAATAAGTTATAACAGGGGTACTGGCTGTTTGTTCGTTTTTTTTTTCCATTTTATGGGTGCAGTCACGGAAGATGCAAGAAAGGGGATGGAAGCCACAGTGGTTCGAGAAGGATAAAGGAAGCGATACGTACCGATATGCTGGTGGTTATTGGGAAGCAAGGGAAAGGGGAAACTGGGAATCTTGTCCCGATATCTTTGGCCAAGTTTCTAATGATCCGCAAATGTTGGATTGAGTTTATATACTTCTGGTGATTGATGGGACACTCTTTTACCCACTTATCTGTAAAATTGAACTTAGACTGGAAATGACTGGCTCCTACTATTGTTGTTCTCGCCATTTTTCGAGCAGTTAAAGATATCAGGTGCGGCAGGTACATACGAACGAAGACGACATCAAGTAGATGAAAGTTTGGTTGTCACCTTGTAATAACAAAAGGAAAAGAATATAGAAACTCTTTATTTCGTCACCCTCTTTTTATCTCTATTACAATTGTTCAGGATTCATCTTCCTTCTCTCATTCTCTTCTGTAAAGAGCATTTTCTTTTTTATAGGAATTACAATTATGTAATCATTGTACAATTATTGGAACATGGTTGTTACAAATAACTTTGTGAGGGTATTGGAAGTGAAGGCCCATTACATTTGGTGGTTTTAACTGAGAAGAAATAGAACGATTTTTTGGGACTACGAGAGGATTAAGGGATGTTTAAGTTATCCTTTATTTATTTAAATTAAGTTATTAATTTTATAAATATATTATTATTATTATTATTATTATTATTATTATTATTATTATTATTGAAGAGCCAAGTGAAGAAGTTCACGTAGAGTTGGTGGGTAGTTGGGTAGTCTAGCTACGAGCTGAGTTTCAACAAGTTTTTGAATAGTTAGACCTACACCTTATAGCTAGACCTAGTCTATGAAAAAGAAAACTTTCAAAACAATTTTTTAGTCATTTTAGAAAGACTATCGTGTCTTCACCAAGTTATCCTAAAGTGGGGAAGGGTAAAATGTAAAAATCATATCTACGTGCCAAACATTTGTCCAGATATTTGTTGTGTTTGCAGGTGATATCGGCGGAAATAGCAAAGTCAGGTGTAAAATTGCGAACTCCGTTATCGGTGAAGGGCGAAAGTCAGGTGTGAAATTGCGAACTCCGTTATCGGTGAAGGGCGAAATGCATGTAACGTCGAAACAAACATCATGACCGTTTTCCCAAATTATTATTATTACTATTATTATTTACCTTATAAATAAATTCAGTTAACCTTTATTTATTTACTTTCAAAAAAAGTAAAAAAATCTTCTTCTTCTTCTTATTATTGTTTTTTTTTTTATGAAACGAAAATTTTATTAGATAGGGATACATACCGCTATGCAGTTTCTCAGACACATAGTGCCAAGTTACGGGGCAGGATTTGGTCATACTCAGATACGTCTAGCTACCTTGCCAATATAGGATGGTGGCTTAGGGGTTTACACCATGGGGGACGCCTGCCACTACAGCTTCCTAGCCTCCTGCATACAAACACAGCAGCTGCAGAACACCATCCTTAAAACCCAATGCGATGCAGACCAGCACCTCAGCTTCCAAACAGGCCCAAGCCAGGTTCGCACATGTCTGTGGGCTCCCTTTTTCTTGTGCCAACATCCAAGTCGCTGCCCCGCGCCCTATGCACTTCCTGGCAGCCAAATACTTTGATGTGGTCAAGAAGAATATACCCACTAGCTTCAACCTGATCATCCCTTGGCAAAGCAACAAGTTGAGCCATGCCAAGACTTTCTTAAGGCAATCCCTATAGCCGGGCTTCATCAAGATATTGGGCATCGGCAATTCCGGGTTGTCCTTAGTTACAGGCTTGGTTTACCACAAGAGGTACCCTTAGGGAAACCTTTAATAGCACTTAAGACAACTTCCTTGTCCACACATAGTGCATCTGCCTGGATGTGGCCCTCTGGGATACCCGGTGATGGGACAATGAGGTGCTTGTTCCTCAGTTCATCGAGAGTTGCCGGGGAGCTTGGTGTCAGACCATTAGAAGACAAGACTTTAATTGCTGCCATGCATTGACCATAACTCAGTTTCCTCTTACAAGCAGAAAGGTTTGAGCCACCCTGGTTCATTTTAGGTGCCTTGCTCCTTTGTGTGTTTGGTAGCTCCAAAAGGTTGTGCACTAAGCTGTAGCACCCAACTTCATTCCATTGCCGTAGGGCATGGTTAATGTTGGATGCCTGGAGCTTCTTTCTTGTGTCAGACCTCTCCTCTCTAGAGCTCCTAGGATTGTACAAGCCAAGCGTGCAAATGGGCAACAACGACAAATGCAGCCAAATTGCCAAGTTTGTAGGGTTGGCTATGACTTTCTCCAAGGTAGACTTGAGGGTCCTGGAGAAGCTCAACCTACACTGTTGTGGGATGCTAGCCACTGTAGGCACATTCCTCATGAATAGCATGTTAAGCATTTCTATAGGAGAACTGGCTAGAACATCAAGCTCAGTAGATGCAAAATTTCTGGAGCAATGGTTGGTTTGTGAATCCCGTAAACCAAGAACTCTGCAGTCAGACCATTGAGTGGCTTGGGTATAAAATCAGCATGGTTACGGCAAGGTCTCTTCCAAGAATAAGTGTGCATATACAAAGAACACAACCACATTTGCAAACCTGCCAGGACCTGTTCCTACGCTGTATACACTGCCAGATCTGTGCTAATTATGTTTCTGCAGGAGGACCTGGCTTCCTCTGAAGGCATATGTCTGTCTTGTAAATGCCTGATGAAGCCAGACCTGCTGAAACCTCTGCCACCCACCCCATATGTACACCCATCAAACCCCTTAAATGGACAATGAAATAAAGATTCACCTTGGGAGCCTTCTACAACACCACCTATTAAGCCCATGGATGATATGGTGGTTGGCATAGTGACAGGGACTGACTTATAGCTAGTCGAGAGGTGGAATTGAACTGTACAGAACCGGGACTGTGTCTCAGGGAGGAACGCTGACACCACAGAACAGGAGTTTAAGCTAGCAGTGCAAAACTGAAACTAGCAATACAGAACACCACAGGCCTGACCAAGGGCAAATCAAGAAATGAAAAGGAACTGAAAGGAAACGTGAGATTGACTCTGTAAGGAACACAAACGCCAAGATGCAGGTGCAGAAACTAAAAGTACAAGCTGAAAGCAAATGAGTGACTTATAGCAAATCAGGAGGTGAAATTGGACTGCACAGATCAGTGAAAGTGTCTCTGCCAGGAACTCAAACACCCAAAAGCTGGTACTGAAGGTATAAATCCAAACTGAACATCAAAGGACTAACCAAGGGATGATCAAGAATTGAAAAAGAACTTAAAGTATACGAGAATGAAATGCCCTAAAGCTAAACGAGAGGTGAAATTGAACTGTAAAGAACCATAGTTGTGACTCAGGGAGGAACACTACCAACACAATACAGGAACTTAAGCTAGCAGTACCAACTAGCAATACAGAACACCTCAAGAATGAGCAAGGGAAAATCAAGAATTGAAAGTGAACTGAAATTAAACGTGAATGTGGCACTGGAAGGAAATCAGGCGCCAAGATGCAGGTGCAGAAACTAAAGGTACAAGCTGGAAACCAAAGAAAAGACCTAAAGGTACTATCGAAAATTATACCAATAATAGGTGTTGCAATAGAACAACGATATAGACACAAATTTAGAATTCAAGTATTTTCGATATTGAATTAGAAATAGTAGTAGAATCCGGAAACCCTGGTTACCAGCTCTCTTCCTTGTCATATATTTTTAGTTTAGTTAATTTTTATTATTTCATTCTTAATTCTAATAATCTAAAAATGTCATTTCTTGTTAGTTTATTAGAGATATTGGTTAGAGTATTCCGCTCTCTGTGGGTTTGACTCGTATGTCGCTTCTACATTGTAGACGTCGTGCGATTGCGGTTATTATTATAGAGGTTCTTCAGAATCCTATCAATTATCTTCTTCTTCAATCTCATGTGGTTGTTGTTGAGAAAGCACAAGTCGACATTCATTTATTTCTTCTCTTGGTTCATTAATAACAAGTGCACCTAGCTTCCTTTTGTTATGCACCCAAATTTTTCTTGTGACAAGGGGTTGGAGTCAGGTCATTTCTTGGTGTTACCTCTTGCTTTTTCTCTTTTTTTCCCTTTCGTGACCTAAAACAAATTAAGAACGCACATTCAATACATATAACAAGAAAAAAAAGCTCAAAAAATGAAAAACAAAAAAAAGTGATTTCAAAACAAAAAACTCAGGGTCGCTTACGGTTGGGAAAATCAGTGTATGGTTAGGAAATTTTATATTACGGTTGAGAAATATGCTTCTACGGTTGGGTCAAAAATGCTTACGCTTGGCTTTTCATAGCATCGACCTAGCCGTAAGAAAGAAACAAAATTTAAAGTGAAACTAAAGGTCACCTACAACTAGGAATAAATTTTTACAGTTGGGTAATGTTATTTTTATGGTTGACTTTTCATAGAATCGACCTAGTCATAACAAAGGGAATTTTTTTTAACTCAAACTCAGGGTCACTTACGGCTAGGAAACACAACCTACGGTTGGGAAGTGATAAAGCTACGACTAGGAAACAATTGTTACGATTGGATTTTAAATTTTTTTTACTAGGCATAACTATATTCTTTTACGGTTAGGAATGTTTTAGTTCCTAACCGTAGAAACTCAAGTCATTAAATTACGGTTGGGAGTTCATAATTTCCCAACCTTATAACTGTATTTACGGCTAGGAAATCAAAATTTCCCAGCCGTAGGAAGTTCAAAAAATGAAAATATGAACCCTAATTTTAAGAAATGTAAAGTAATTATGCTATCAAATTCATAGAAAAATAGAGGGTTTTTCAATTCCTAACTTAAACGAGCCATTGGTGGCCGATTAGCAGGGCTTTGCTCTTCTTCTTCGCTGGTAGATTGCTGTTGTGGCTTTTCGGGTTCTTTTCTCGAACTTAAACTCGAATCTTCTTCTTCGGGTTGTCTTCTGGTTCGTAAATTGGTTCCTTGATCACTTGCTTCGACTTTATTTTGTTTTATAAAGAGAATTTAATCGCCGATAAATAATTTTTAGAATCGATGATTAATCGTCTTTTGAAGAGGAGAGGGAATGAAAAAGAAATGGAGAAGAAGAAAAAAACGAGAGAGGAGAAGAGGAATTAAAACGACTTGGAATTTTAGGTTTTGTTTTGGTATTTCAATTAGAGTTATGTTTAGTTATTGAAAGGTAATACGGTAATAAGACTATCCAAAGGGTAATCCTGACCTTTATTACTCCCTCCGTCCAATTTAGTTGAAGGTTTAGATGTTTTCACGCAGATTAAGAAAAATAAGAGAGACTAGATTTTTCCGAAATATACCCCTTAATATTAATTCTTAAAATGTTTAAATCTCCTAGTTTCTAGTGCCTGATTCCAATGCAGGGATAAATTAGAAAAAACTTGATAAAAATATGAAAACCTTCATCTAATTTGGGACTTGAAAAAAAACCTTTCCCTTCATCTAAAATGGGACAAAGGGAATATCTAATTAGAGTACCCCATATCCACATTTAGAATAATTATATTCTATGCAGCCCTCAAAAACCAAGGGTTGCATCCCCAATAATAACTTTCTTTATTTTACATGGAATCCCTTCTATTGGAACCAACAACTCCTGTATAGTGAGAAGGACTCTCCTCAATATACAGTAAACCCTAGATCAAAAAATCTTCTCCTGACAACGACTTTTGAGTACCTCCCGGGTTTACCAAGGGGTCTCACAAAGGTGGTGATGCAGGATCATGGGGAAGGATATAAGGGGGTTTCCAGGTAGTTTTGCTGCTCTAAATTGTTGATTTATGTCTTTTTTGTTTTGTTCTCCCTTCGTGGTTCTCATATTTGATCTTGTTCTTCAAATTTTGCTTGTTTTCTGAACGAATTATGGATATTGATTACAAATCTATTTTATTATTTTGTCCTATGAAGTTTATTTCTTTTTTCTTTTTCACTGATAGTCTTCATCTTCAATAGAATAACCCTGATTTCTCTTTTAGTTATTGGTTTCTATTGATGTTTGGTGCAACAAATCCCTGGACTTGGTCTTTCAAAATAACTTTATTGTTGTTATGGTCCAACCAACCTTTTCAAAATCATGTCTATGTTGTTTTAACAAAATTAGTTTTCAAAATGTTTTCAAAAATCTGCTTTCAAAATGTTTTCAAATGGAATGTCTTCCTTTTTTAATGTATCTTCATTTTTTCAATCTAGCATGGACTAAAAAAAATAAAAAAAAAAACAAAAAAAAAACAAAAAAAAAGGTTCAGTTTCAGGGTTTGCACCACCATCTTTCTCTCTTTATGTTTGGTTTAAATCTTAATTTGGTTTATAAATATTTGCTTAATTAATACCCATTCTCCAGGACGATTTATCTTGCTTTGCTTGGATCATTTTTGTTTGATGAGAACATCTCCTGCTTCAATCTTCATAATCAGTATTGAGCAAATTCTTTCTCATCGTTTTTTATGAAAATCCTATTTTGTCTGAGATCCGTGGAATTAATGTCTCAAATATGGTTGCCGCCATTAATGTTTGTATCCTTCCTCCAACCGTGTATGATCCCCCGGTGTGCGGCCCCAGATAAACACTATTTCCTTTATGAATTTATCTTTGTAGTAGCAGATAGTTTAGCATTATTTAGTCTAATTTATATTTGTAGTTGAGTCTATAATCCTTGTATTTCCTTTCTAATTTTATCCTTGTAGTAGAAAATACTTTAGCATTATTTAGTCTAACTTATATTATAGTTGAGTCTGTAATTCTTGTATCTTTATTTTCGCTTTTAGTAACCTTTGTAATACAATTACTAGTACTATTACCACTAATCCTTCAAGGGAAGAACTTGGTTTCTACTTCAAGACTCAATCTGAAGCTATGGAGATATCACTCGAGAAGTTTACCGCAACATCAAGTTACAAAGGCCTGAATAGCAACTTCAATCAATTGCATCAAACACATCTACCACCAACTGAGTTTCTATGGACACTGACATGTCCACCAAAAATACAGTTTTTCTTGTGGAAAGCATTGACCGAAGGCCTTTTGACATTCGACTCCAACATCCGCCCTCGATGCAACTCCGATATGAAGATTGCTATTCTGTTCCAATACCTTGTTAATGTAGATTCATGGCTTCCCAATATAATTGTAACTTGGGATATTATATATCATCGTGTAATAGTATTAAATTAATAAAATTTATGTTTATAAAAAAAGCCCTATACGAGGGTTTAAAGAAAAAGTCCAAAAATTTCCGGATTTCCATGCCACTTGAATGTAAGTTGGAGGTTCAAAGAAAAAGTCCGAAAATTTTCACATTGGCCATTGTTTTATATTTCAGCATATATTTTTCCGCCTCTTTTCTACTTTTTCAGGGACGAATTCCAGATAGTTTTACATCTAGGATTTACATATACAACATATAGCACTATTAAAAGTGAATTTCTTTTTTTTGTTAAATTTAGATTTAAAAAAGTATGGAATTAGAAACTTGAAAAACAAAATTGGGTTGCGCCATATATATGAAAGAGTATACAATAATGATGTTGATGTATCTAACAACCAGCCATTCTGATTAATTGTAAATTTCCGGATTTTCATGCCACCTGAATGTAAGTTAGAGTTGGAAAAGAGTTCGAGGAGAAGTGGAAGTGTATCTAGTATCTTACTTCCACTGCTTAACTCACACACGAGCGGGCCTGGAGATGTCATATTCTCTTATTCAAATAGACCTGCGAGAGTGCGAGACCTGAAAGGAACAAATATCACTTTCCTAGTGTGTTTCCCTTGTTAGTTTCAGAGGAATTACTTAATCCACTGAATAACTTAACTTGCTTCATCAGAGGAATTATTTAGTCCACTGAATAACTTGGTATTGAGAGGAGTAAAAAATACATGGAAGAGGAAAGAACGGATGATGGAAGAGGAGAAGATCATGCAACCCTAAAACCACGTATATCTTCAATATTGTATCTCACACTGATTGCCAGCGATGGAGGACTTGTTTTTGGTTATTACGTTGGTACGTAGAGTTTAATTGAAGTTAATTTTGAATTTATGATGATAAGACTTTTAACTGGTAATTCTACTTTCGCAGGATTTATCATTGCTCGATTTGGTGTGCGAACTTATGATAACTCTATTCTGCATGTAAGTTCGTGAATTTTGATTGTTTACCCAGACGTTATAAGAATGACATTCAAAAGATTGTATTCTATTTTCATAATTTGCATACCAAATCTTATTACCGTCTACATCATAAAATTGGTAGGAAACTATTCGAACGGGGTTAATTGGGGCGATTTTGGGAGCGGCAGCTGGTGGTTGGACAAATGACTGTTTGGGTTGAAGACGCTCTATCTTGATTGCCGATACTTTGATATGTATCGGGGCAATACTACTCGTGTTGCTCCTCTTTATTGGTGATTGTGGTTTGTTCTCTATTTATTTTCTGCAAACTATTGGAAATATGTTTATAGCCTTGGGGGTTGGAATGGCTTCCATGACTTCACCGCTTTATATATCAGAACTTTCTCCACCTAAATTGCGAGATATCCTTGTCAGCATAAACTTTGTATTTTACGGAGTTGGGAAACTTACCTTCTTATGTCTTAATAATGTAAGCACTTACATTCCTTCTGCCACTCTATACTATTCAGCTTCGATGTTTAAAATTTGTCATATATGTCATCTCGTTCAACTAACATCCTAAATTCATTTTATTTTCCTTTCAAAATGAAATATGTTTCAGGACCCTATTAGGATTACAAACTACATCATCGCATTAGCAGGAATTCCAGCTCTATTTCAATTTCGTCTAATGAAGCCATTTCCTGAATCTCCTATGTGGCTTTACAAGAAGGTTAGTTTCAAAAACTTATCTGCAGTTTCTTTCTCTTTTTCTGTAATTTTCCTGGTAATACTTGTCAGTTTTGTCATTTTCTGTAGGTATTGTATAGAGCATTGTAATTAAACTTATCATTTCATGGGTCTCAGTTCTGTGCCCTGGCTTTCAATAGATTTGATCATTACACTGGAAATGTAGGCATATAAGCATCGTGTAATGTTCACTTTTTCATTATTCAAATCAAATTAAACAGGACCGAGAAGATGATGCGATTAAGGTTTTGAAAAAAATGTACACTTGTTGTGAAGTTGGAAAAGAGTTTGATGCCTTCAGGTTGTTAATTAGGAGTGAAACTTCTGATGAAGATGGGTTAAGTTATTCTGGTAGCAGTATCTTCTGTAAGATACGTAGTGCTTGGAGTAACTCTTTAGTACGTAAACAATTTGTTGTTGACACTTGTCTTCAAGCTGCCCAACAGTTAGTGGGGATCAATGCGCTCATATATTGTATCCCTATTATCCATAGGATGATTGGCTTTGGACCATCAGACCCTAAAGACGATATCCCATTCATGAAGACTAGTCTTATGGCAAGTTTTGGTCTATTATCTATTTTATGTGGCATTTGTTGTACTTTTTGTTTGATGGTGAGATTTGGGAAGAAGTTGTTAAGTTGGAGCATATATTGTGTGTTAGCCGTTCTATTAGGTTTAAGTTTTATATTGATAGTATCACCTAATACTACTGAAGTGTGAGTCTATTCGAGAGCACCATACATTTCAGAAACAACACATGTTCGAGTTACCTCACAGCGCCATGCTTTCCAGCATCTTCCGGATGTGGGTTTTGCCGTAGTATACATAACGACATTCTGGTAAGCAAGTAAATTGTAGTTTAGTAGTTCCACACATACAACATCAAATTACACTCACAACTGACACTTGTTTGATTACTAATGGGTCACTCGTTCTGCATGCACAGAGCCAATCTAGTGGTGCCTGCCTGATTGCGGAGTCAAGTGGAACATCAGAAGCCTGTTATATCGTCTTCCCACTGCCAACTACCTTTATCTTTTCTATTTTAATGTTTTCAGGCAGCCTAGAAATAATTCCGTGGATCATAAACTCACAAATGTACCCGACAGAAGTTAGAGGGATCTATGGAGGGACAGCTGCGGGAGCTAACTGGACATTCTTTCTCACTGTGATCATATTTTCTTTTTTCTTAACTAAATCTCGAGGGCCTCTATTCATATGTCTACTTATCAGTTTGCTTTCTTTCTTTGTTTCTATGCTCATCAAGTCGTTTGTACCAGAAAACATAGGCTTCTTGATTTCAACTAGAAAAAGAAAGTAGTTGAATGAGTGGCAAACAAAAAAATTTGTTTATCTTTGGTGTTTCCTTTTAGTTTCTTTAGTTTTACCGTATCCTCCTGTGGTTTTAGTTGGAAATTTTGATATATTTTTGGTTGTGAATATGTTTTATTACTGGCAGGCACTTCATCAGTTTAACACATTATATCTTCTTTTATCTTACTAAGATAAATCTTAATGCAGGGCCTATGATTCACAAGGCACATACCATTAATACACTTCCACTTCTCCTCAAACTCTTTTCCAAATATTGAAGTGGCATGGAAATCCGGAAATTCGTAACATCAGTTTTTGGGACTGATTTGTTTTTTAGATAAATAACGGTTTAGTCCAAATACGTTTAAAAATAGATATTTTAGTCATGATCCATTTAACTACGTATAATTTAGTCATTTATTTATTTGAAATATGAAAAGTACACAAATAACCTTTTTTATTTATAATTTAATCTAAGTATTTACAGATTAGTCCAAAGTGACTCATGATGATATCAACAATTTTAAATAATATAAAAATAATTAAAAAATAATTTATTTTTCAAACCTCTCGCCCAAAATTCGTAAACTTTATATATTCGGAAAACTCTTTCCGAGATCTACAAAAAGAATACCTATATGACTATATAATTTTTATTTTTAAAATTTTAATTTTCTCTTCATTGTCATCTTATCTCATGTGTACAACAAAGTATACAAGCACAAAATTTTCATAAGATTATGCAGTCATTTTTTCACATGTGCACAACTTTGTACACCACTGCAAAACATGTATGAAACCAATTATTCATAACCATACACACTTAAACCTATTTTTTCACGGGAATTACACTGGTGCACCAATATGTACACACTTGCAAAACATGCATAAAAACCGTCATTCATAACCACACACAAACCTATTTTTTCATAGGAATTACACTGGTGCACCAATATGGACACACCTATAAAACATGCATTAAATCGATCATTCATATACACACGTAATGAAGTACAACTAATGAACTAACAGATGCCATTTTCAAACCTACATTATGCAAAAAAATCAAAAAAATTATGCAGCAAACTTATGAACAATTCAGAAAGTAACATTCAAAATCAGAAACAAACCTTCCAGATGTGTTTATACCAAAATTTGGTCAATCATGATTTCACTCAAATCAATCTAGCTAAATGAATAACAAAATTAAACCGAAAACGAATTCATTCCTTCATTAATCACATCTAAAATTGAATTAAACCTAAAATTCAATTGAAAATCAAATCAAAATTGAAAAGAAATCTACATTGATTACAGATGGGAATCTTACCTGAAACTGATATTGTAGCTGATCCAAAAATCAATTCAACCAAAAACCTAACAAATCAGAACAAAAAACAAAAAATAAGAGTAAAAACGGAACTAAAATCACTTCCTAGCTAGCAGAGATCCTTAATTGTATAAGAAAATCTTTGAAATATGTTTCCCAAACCCTAGAAATCAAAAAAAAAAACTCGCAAGGAATGTAGAAAGAATCAAGTAGAAAAAAAAAATCGAACAAGAAAAAGATTAGAATAGAAACAAACGAACCTCTAGAAAGAAATTATGTTCATGAAATAGCAAAAATTCCCCTCCCAGATTCTTATATTCAACGAAGAAGAAAAAGGAAACTGACGAAGATCTCTCTCTCTGACGACGAAGAGAAAGAAAACTCTCAATCCAAATATGGAAGGTTATTTTGGGAAGAAAGAATAAAAAAAAACTGAAATTTAAATAATTATGGGCTCGTGGTGAAAAAATAGGTGCACACTTTAAGTTTTCCAAACGTGGATTTAAGGATGAAAAACATTGGAATAATAGACTTGACAATAGATTTCACATAGAAGATATCAAAAAAGAAATCAAGGTTTCAGCCGGAACAAACAAGGCCATAATTCTGCTTATTTTATAAGAAGACTTAACCAGCCAGCATTTTTTTTTGTGGGTGTATCAGCCGCCACAAACCTATCACCACATTTTAGTTCCCTTTTAATTTCCCCTAATTAATCTAAGGCTTTTCGTATCAAAAAAGAGAAAAAAAAGAGAAAAAAATAATTTACTGAAAAGAACTTTCCAATGAAACTCATTTATCCCTGCTCTTTTTGTGGGAATGTCCTTCGATGTTGTTCAGCGTACATAAAAAACAAAATTGACATGAAATGTTTATTATCACTGCAACAACATCTAACATACATGTCCTCTGGCTATCCACATAATATTATTTATTTTCAGGAGATAAATGTGTGTACTATCATTTTCTTCATCTCCCTTTTCTCCTTCTGTCCCTGTCTCTCTCTGCCTTTGTCCTTGTCGGGATCATCCCTCTCTCTACTCCCACTCTTCTCACGCTCCCTCACCCTTTCGGTCTCTAGCCCATGACCTCTTTCTAACATGGTGCCTATCCCGATCCCTGTCCAGATCGGTCTCTCTATCCCTTTCTCTAGCGAATAAAGACTTGCGTTGAGGGCTCCTACTTGGGCTTTGACTGCGATCCGTTCCCTTGAAGACTCACGGGAATCAACTCGCCTATCTTTTCTTTCCAGAGAAATCTCTGCAGAATTCAAATTTTATAATAAATATTCGGCCATAAGAAATTAGAATGAATTAGTCGTCAGGCGAATCTCCAGTATAGAGAGTCAAAGAGACAGTTTGAATGTTCCATCTCTATGTATTAGTATGACATCCAGATTGTTTAGGAGCAGAAACTAATCAATCAATGTTATGTTTGAAGCTGCCAATGTCTTTGACTTAGAGCAGCAGAGATGCATTTCAGTTCTGTAAGCGTGCGAGTGTTTATACTTACGAGAAGAATGCCTGGTGTTTCCAGGAACATCTACATCAGAACCCAATAATCCAAAATCAGAAAGTAATCTTCGCCTATGACTCGCCACGTTTTTCTCAATTTCCCCAGGACTCCGAATCCCTAGCTCTTCAATCGACTCACGGTATTCCATAACAGCAACCTCAAGACGCCTTAACTTTTGCCTGTTATACAATACCCAAAGAAACAATTTATTAGGACTTGCAGCTAACGATGTAGATGACGACTTCAGATACCTGACAATAGAAGTAAAGTTACAACCTTTGCTCTTCATTAATGGCACTGTCAATGTGGGACAAAGTGCTTAAATCAGTTGAAACTTCTACATCATTAACTTTGCTGGGACCATCACCAGCATTTTTACTTCCAGAAGATGAATAGCTTAACCCCAGATCCTGAGTTTTGTCTTCATTGTCACTTCCATCCTCTTCTCGAGCCCATTTAGAATCCGGCAAAACAGGTTCAGCCTTTCCCTTCTTCGTAAAAGCACTTAATTCAGGCTGTGGAATAGTAAAAGCTGGGGACAACAGTACAGAACCTTTTCCTTGCGGCTGAACAGAATCCTCCTTGTACAAATTCCATCCTGACGAACTCACTTGTTCCGTATCAAAATTGGTTTCTCTATGACCAGCATTATCCGAACTCCAACTGCTGTCATCCTTAGAATATCTAACTGCTTTTGCAGGGACTTGTCCATATTTCATATCATCTTCTCGATCATAACCCCGTAGTTTTTCTGCCTCTTCAAGACTAAGTAATCTTGCAACCATAATTTCCCGACCACCAACAAGTGACAATCCATTATGTCGGCAGCGTCTTTCTAGCTCATGCAGTGGAAGATTTAATAATTCCTGTGTCGCTGCTCCTTTCCCCATTGCCAATGCCCCATCCTGGTTGAGCTTATCCTCTTCGGACATATCCTCGGACTTCTGTTTTTCAGCTTTTTCAGCATCCCCAGATATAAAATGAAAAAGGGTAACTCCAGAGTTCCCTGATCTAAGGAATGTCGCTCGCAGTCCATTCACATAAGCATCGGAAAATAGAAACCAATCTGCCCATACTTGAAGAACCTTCAGAACTCTCTCCTGCAAGAGTTACATTATAAGATTACGAGAGAGAGATCACAAAAGAGAGAGGGAGGAAGTCTACAAGTAAACTCCCACTTACAGCTTACCTTGAGAGCCTCTGCAGTCATCCTTCCGGATACACCACGATACAAATCATTAAAGCTCTCCATTATGTCAGGTAAAGTTGCTTCAAATTTTGTACGATATGCAGAAGCATTTTTTACAGGAGCACTACTTTTATGAAGGATATCAGAGACAAGCATGAGCCTTGCAACTTCAGTAGGTATGTGGGTTTCTTTCAGCGTCAAAGATTCAGTAAGAACCTCGACAACCTGAAAACATAAAAAATGCATGAAGGCCGTTAACATAATCTATTTGAAATCGAAGGTAAAACACGGGGAAAGTTACTGTTAGCTTAATTCTCTTTTTGCATGATCCGTCTCAGATTGTAAACCACCATGAAAATCAAATTAGAAAAGCTTCAGAAAGTGAATTATTCGAGAGGTGGTAGAACTAGAAAATGAACTTTGGTTTTGTCGAACTATATTATATCTGCAATTCGCACTAAAAATCCGGAGCTAACCTAATCCCCAGAAAAATTGAGATTATTAGAGCTAGATAACCACAGGTCCACAGGCAGTGTGACCAACTAAGGAATTAAATCCTTTTTGCCAACCTATGAATTAAGAGAAGCATTATTATAATTATTACCTCCCCAGCTGCATAAGCATTAAGTTACGAATATGTTAAATATATTATGTTTCTTAGTTTATTGTGGTTTCTTAGTTTATTAGAGTTTCCTAGTTTGTTATAAATTAGGGTTATCTTCTCTTGTATATAAATACATCCATTGTAATTAATTGAAGCAGAAATAATAAAGATATTCTTCACAAAATTCTTTATGGTATCAGAGTAAAAGTAAAAGGAAAGAATTTTTCTTGAGCGGGAGAGAGGCGCGAAAGGTGAAGGAACACAGACCTTGTCGTAAAGGTTCAACCGACACTATCTCCGAGTAATAACCCTCTTGTTGGTTAAGTTTTGACTTAATTGGGTTTTCAGAGTAAAACGAACTGGTGGTCAATCTCAACCAAGAACTTAGCTCGGGAGGACCCATGCAAATATAAAAGGAAAGTGAAAATTGAAAATTGAAAATGTAGTCATAATTGATGTAGAAACTGATGAAGTGCATTCTGCCACAGTCGGTGGTGGGTCAGAATCCTCCAATCCCGAGGATTGGAATGCAATGAAGAAAGACGACAAAATACGACGTAGGTGTGTTATAAGCATTGATGACGACGATGATGGTTATGATGAATAATTCAACACTGGAAATGATAATAAAGCTGGTGCTGGTAGTTTGGGTAATGATGACTGCAATAAGACCAATTGGAAGGAAACTTACCATTGAAAGAAGAACCTCTCCAGAAACCATTCTGCCCCATATCCCATATTTGAGAGTGATTCATCATCTGAAAGTGACTCTTCCGAATGTGAGCTTATGGTAGGGTCTAATCCGCGAGCAATGGGAAAAAGCTGCTTTTACAAAGAATATGTATGGGGACATTAGAGGAAGCCAGACTGGTTTGGAGGATCGAGTTAGTACTACTGACTCTAGTAGTGACACTGAAAAATATTGCAAGGGAACGTCATGGAGAATTACCAACTTGTTCCAGTTCCAGTAGTTCTCCGGTTGGTGATGAAATTCACATAGACCCTTTTTGTGATCTGGATGAAAATCATTCTACTGATGATTAAGCCCAGAAAATATCAGCTAAGCGAACCAACGTACCCGGAACGAAGCAATTTCGGGGTAGAGCTGGATATAGTGCTGGTCGTGGGACTAGTAGAAGACGTGGACAGACTAGGGCAAATGCGGTCCAAGGAGTGAGTGAACCAAAGGCCGAGACTATTATGACTGAGGAAGACAAAGCTTCACTTCCCTCTCTTGCTGATGAACAATGGAGTATTTCGGTGAAGATGCTGAACATTCAGAAAAAGATGGATAATTCCATCGACAAAGTTAGCAGTACGATAAATATTGATTGGATAGTTGATTCTGGTGCATCGCATCATATGACAGGGAGTTTGGAATTATTGACCGACGTGCGAGAAGTTTGGAATTATTGACTGACGTGCAAGACATTGAGGCGTGTCCTATTGGGTTGCCAAATGGGGATACTATGATGGCTACCAAAGAAGGAAACTGTAAACTTTGGAAGTCGTTTTACATTGACCAATGTTTTGTTTGTTCCGAAGTTAAATTGCAATTTATTGTCTGTGGGCAAGCTTCTTACTACTTCTAAATACTTTGTCACTCTAACTGATAAGTTATGTGTCATACAGGATTACATCTCGAGGATGTTGATTGGAGTAGGTGAATATCGGAATGGGATCTATATGTTGCGGGGTATGACACTGGTGCAAATACACAAGGTGCAGCGGAAGGACAGTGTAGAGATGTGGCATCGGCGCTTAGGTCATCCCTCGTATGGAGTGGTAGGAACTTTTTTAAATTCAGATGTTAGTAGGGAGAATAAAAAGCCTTGTGAGATTTGTCTTCAGACCAAACAAACTAGAGATGTTTTTCCTTTAAGCGCTAATAAAGCTGGTGCAATTTTTGGTTTAATACATTGCGATTTATGGGGCCTGTATCGTGTGTCATCATCTTGTGGTGCAGTGTATTTCTTAACTATTGTTGATGATTATTCTAGAGCTGTGTGGATTTATTTGCTTGCTGAGAAGTCTGAAGTTACAGGAGTGTTAAAATATTTTTGTTCAATGGTTGATCGTCAGTTTGATGCGCGTATTAGAACTGTGCGTAGTGATAATGGAACCGAGTTTACATGTTTGAAATCTTATTTTCGTGAAAATGGCATAGTGTTTCAGACTTCATGTGTAGGTACACCTCAGCAGAATGGGCGTGTAGAACGAAAGCACCATCATATATTGAATGTTGCACGAGCGTTGCGGTTCCAGGAAAACTTGCCTCTTCGATTTTGGGGAGAGTGTGTGTTGGCTGCTGGTTATCTGATTAATCGGACACCCTCATCGGTATTAGGAGAAAAGACTCCGTATGAATTGTTGCTAAATCGGAGTCCCAGTTTGGATGCGATTCGTGTCTTTGGATGTTTATGTTTTGCTCGGGTCAAAGAAAACGATAAATTTGCTCCTCGAAGTAGAAAGTGTATTTTCGTCGGATATCCGTTTGGTAAAAAAGGTTGGCGCCTATATGATCTTGACAAGAATGAATTTTTTGTGTCTCGTGATGTGGTTTTTAGTGAGGGGGAGTTTCCGTTTGCTACTAAACAACTAACAGTAGAAGCGGTGCATTCAAATCCAGACACGCTAGATGAGGTTGTTGTTACGGCTAGCATTGAACCTGATTCAGGTACGACGACAGGGGGAGAGTTGGCAGTTCAAGTTGAGCCTTCTAATCCGAATATTTTGACCGGTTCATCAAATACTTCTAAAATAGATACTTTGGACACTTTTGATACAGGCGGACGGTCTTCGCGTATTCGACGCCCACCAGTTCATTTGAATGATTATATTTGTCACACCGCCCGCTGTTACACTACTCCGTGTCAAGATCCTATTCCACCTTCACTCACTCCTCCAAAATCCTCAGGTACTCTGTATCCCTTAGCTCATTATGTTAGTTGTGATAAATTCTCCTTGCCGCACAGACGTTTTTTGGCTGCTATTACTGCAGAAACAGAACCAACTAGGTTTTCTAAGGCTATTAAGGATCCAAAGTGGCTGATGGCTATGAAAGAAGAAAAACATGTTTTGGAAACTAATGGGACATGGAGCGTAGAGAATTTTCCTCTCGGAAAGAAGGAAATTGGATGTAAATGGGTTTATAAAACCAAATATAATTCAGATGGTTCCATTGAAAGTCACAAGGCTCGGTTAATTTTTTTGGGAAATAATCAAAAGGAAGAGATTGACTACAATGAGACGTTTGCTCCGGTTGCTAAAATGGTGACAATTCGACTACTTTTGGCACTTGCTGCAGCTAAACAGTGGGAACTTCATCAAATGGATGTGCGCAATGCTTTTCTTCATGGTGACCTCGCTGAAGAGGTTTACATGCGTCCTCCGCCAGGTTTTTCAGGAGCGTCTTCTGGTATGGTTGTCGACTGCGTAAGTCTTTGTATGGTCTTCGTCAAGCACCTATGAATTGGTTTGCAAAGCTTCGCTTTGCCTTGATTTTGTATGGGTTTACTCAGTCCTATTCTGATTATTCGCTTTTTACGTACAAACGACATGATATTTTTATAACTGTCCTGGTTTATGTTGATGACTTGATTATCGATGGCACTCACTCTCATAAGATTTCTTCTTTTAAAAGTTATTTGCATACTTGCTTTCACATGAAGGATCTTGGAAAATTGAAGTATTTTCTGGGCTTAGAGGTGGCGCGTGGTTCACAAGGGATTTTCTTATCTCAGCGCAAATATGCCCTTGATATCATTGCAGAGACCGGTTTATCAGGAGCCAAACCATCTCTTTTCCTTTAGAACAGAACCATGGCTTGACAGTTGATGAAAGTGAGCTTATGAATGATCCTGAACAGTATAGACGATTGATTGGACGTCTTATTTATCTAACTATTACACGACCTGAACTTTGTTACTCGGTTCATACTTTGGCTCAGTTTATGCAGTCCCCTCGAGTACGTCATTGGGAAGCCGCTTTACGCGTTGTTCGCTATTTGAAAGGACAACCTGTACAGGGAATTTTACTTCGTACAGATTCTAATCTGCGTGTGACAGGTTTTTGTGATTCTGATTGCGCGAGTTGTCCTTTAACTCGTCGGTCACTTACAGGTTATTTTATGTTTCTTGGTTCTTCGCCAATCTCGTGGAAAACTAAGAAACAATTTATTGTATCTTGTTCATCTGCGGAATCCGAGTATCGATCCATGACTACAGCGACTTGTGAACTCAAATGGTTAAAGGGATTGTTACGGTCTTTCGGTATTTTGCATTCTTCTCCAATGCGACTTTATTGTGACAGTCAAGCTGCGCTTCATATTGCTACAAACCCAGTTTTTCATGAACGTACTAAGCACATAGAAGTGGACTGTCATTTTATTCGGGATGCTATTACTGACGGTCTTGTTTCTACTCATTATGTTCGTACAGGAGACCAGTTAGCTGATATATTTACTAAGGCGCTTGGACGGAAACAATTTGATTATGTTCTTGGCAAGTTGGCTGTTCGTAATCTGCACACTCCAACTTGAGGGGGAGTATTGTGGATGGGTGTCAAGCCTTGGGCATTAAGTTAGGAATATGCCAAATATATTATGTTTCCTAGTTTGTTGTGGTTTCCTAGTTTATTAGGGTTTCCTAGTTTGTTATAAATTAGGGTTTTCTTTTCTTGTATATAAACACACCCAATGTAATCAATTGAAGCAGGAATAATAAAGATATTTTTCACAAAATTCTTTAATTATGTAAAGCAAAACCCATGGCTTCTTTTATCTGGTCTCTCTCCTAAGTCAAAGCACGAAGCATAACCTCAAACTCATCCCTCTGTGGATCAGTTAATGTTCTCTCCAGTTCCACGCGCTATAGAATGGGAAAAGAAAGAGCTCAAATACACGAAAAACGATAATAGGAATTCACAGTACCAAGTATTCAGTGCAACATTTTCAACTTGTAGGGGAAAATGGTCAGATCATGAAAGGTTCATGAATAAACTAGAAACCCCCGGTTTCTTCAAGAAAAAACACAACTAGATCATAACCCAAAAACAATCTAATGTAGAGAAAAATGCTCAGAAGCCAGAACATCAGTGCAAGACTTACTCTGCTTCTTCCTGCAGCGAATGTGGTACCTGCTTCTTTCTCATGCTCAGGGCTCTTGATTGCAGGCAGAGGTGGAGATATCCATCTGAATAGAAATACAAGTATTATTAAATCATTCAGATTCCTGTCTCGTGCACAACTCAATTAGCTAGTTTTGACTAATGATTTACCTCCCACTCCCAGTTATCATAATGAAAGGCTCTGTTCGCCACCTTTGAAGAGTATCACCCTACAAAATTGCACAAGATCAGAAAACGTGTTCTACCTCATGTTTTGTCACCTACGAGGGAAAACAGATGCCTAATTAAGGTTAGATATAAAGACTTACCTGATCAAAAGAGTACAACCTCCAAACATAGTACGTGTGCTCCTTTGACCTAAGCTCAAACAAATATTTAAACAGAGGATTACCACGACCCCTCTCCATTATAGCTTGTTTAAATGAGCATCCTCCATCGAGAACATACAACGCCATAGTATCAATCACATGGCGAAGGTGGTCATCTTCAGGAGGAACAACCGTTATATCAGGGACATTAAGGGTGAGAACCTGAAGACCAAAATTAAGAATTCTTATGTTTTAATGAAAACACATCAACGGTACAAAAAATAAGACATTAGTATTAGTGAAAGTAATAGTAGAAACATATGTAAATATGACACGAGCACTTGTGTAAATGTCGGACACTGGTACATGATCTCTGACATGATGAGCTAAGAAAAGAAGAACATGGACATTGATGTCCACATATTTATTTAGCTATAAGCCTATGATAACATGTTTCATCAGATCTCACACTCTTGCATATACATGCACGGGATGTACCATTTTTTCCACCAGTAAGTCACAAGATATTAACTAAATGCTATGTTC